>JANBXA010000391.1:5187500-5357500 GCA_030556225.1 Cricetiscus sungorus | reverse complement strand
TGTGTGTGTGTGTGTGTGTGTAACAGGTATAAGTAGTACAGTGTCAGTGTCCAAGGTTCTCAAGCCTTCCCCTGGGTGAGTGCTCTGATCCTCCCCACAGACCTCAGAGGTCAGGACAGAAGCCCAAAGCTGGTGACATATCTCAGGTCCCTCGGCTGGTAAAAGGCAGCCTGGCTCCTATGCCCTCAGCAGAGCCCTGTGATTGGTTGCAGTGTTCTGGAAGAGGGCCGGGCTCTTTCTCCTGCCAACCCCTCAGTCCGCTGATCTTTCTCTGCCCTAGTTCTGCTCTGAGACAAGGCCTCACGTAGACCAGGCTGGCCTTGAACTCACTGTGTAGCTAAGGATGACCTTGAACTTCTGATCCTCGTGCCCTCCCTCTGAGTGCTGGGATCACAGGTTTGCACCTCTGCCTCTAGTTTTACCTGGAGCTGGGGATCCAATCTAGGACTTCACACATCTGGGCACTCTACCAACTGAGCCACATTCCTAGTCCCACCCTGTCCCCTTCAAGCTCGTTCAGAAGAGGAGCCTGTGAATAAACAGACTTGAAACTGGACCAAAGAGGGCACTGCAGGCCCCCTGTTCTGGGGAGAGTCCCTGTCCACACAGTGAGTTGCTGATTGGCTCTAAAGTCTTTCAACTCCAAGTGCTTAAACCCACACACAACTGTTTGTGTGACTGAAGACACACACCGTGGAGCCCCTGAGCCCAGGCTACTACCTCCCCCTCAGCTTCTTTAGTCCCTAAAGCACGCCAGCTCATTGTCTCTGCAGGCCCCACCCTGAGGCCACAGTCCTCTCTGGACATTTGAATCTGCCCAGCTTGTCACCTGTCCGTCATCTTGTCTGCCTGCTGACCTGGATCCACCTGCCTCTGCTACCCATCCATCAGCCTGCCTCAGACTGTCCACCTCCTGTCCTTGTCTGCCTGGTGTCTGCCACTCTGCCCATCAAACCCAGTCTACCTCCCAACCCTGGTGCCCCATTCTCCAATGACAACAAAGGAGGAGGTGGCCTCTGGTCACCACTCACTGAGCTAGCCACATCTTAACATCACAACCTGCCTTTCCAGAGTTCCAGTGCTCCCCCGGTACGCAGCCTCCTCCCCATTCCCCAGAGGCCCCCCGCCTTGTTGGGTCTAAAGGCTTCTACTTAAGGAATCAGACCAGTGCCATGTACCTCCTGCCAAAAATGTCCAAGCAGTCCCCAAGGAAATCACTGGACAGGAGCGTGAAGATGTGTGTACAAGGATTCTCACAGCAGAATTGTTTGTAATCACCAAGGGTTGGGAGCAACCCAAGTGTCCAACCGCAGGGGCTGGCCGAGTGAATTATGGACAGCTACACAATGGCAGGCTGGGCAGCTATTAAAAAATGGTGATGTGGACGTGTATTCATTGAGATGGCAAGATGCAAGCCGCTCACAATACACTACCCATCAATGAGGCAGGGTACCAAGGGACATGTGCAAAGCATGAAGCCATTCTTGCTTTTATTTTCAATCTATGTCACCAAGAGCACCTATTGAAATGGTGGCTAAGGGGTAGTGGGATCGTGGCTAATTTAAAAAAACGCTTTCATGGATAAAAAAGACACGCAGATCGTGTGTGTACACTTACACCCACTCGGGTACACTCTTCCTAGGACCTAAGCCACACACTCTGCCCTGTGTCAGAATCTCCTCTCATCCTCACAGGAGGCAAATTAACTGAAGGGATTTCCTGGTGGGGAAACAGGTCCCTCCAGCTGAGCAGGGGTTGACCTCAGCTGTAAGTCCAGCTTCCTTGGCCTCCAGAGTCAGTGTTCGTGGTCAGCAAGTTATTGTGTTTCTCATTTTATTTATCTGCAACTCAACTATTTGGGGGAAAAAAATAACATCTAAGAATGAATGGCCTTTGACCCAGAGTCACTTCTAGACACCATCCAATGTCCCTTGGGGGCCAAAGTTGGCCCTGGTTGAGAAACACTGACCTGAGTAGCTCAGACAGTAGAGTGCTTGCCTGGCATACAAGCTAGGCAAGCCCTGAGTTCGATCCCCAGTACTGCATAAAGCAGCCATGGTGACTCACAGTAACAACACTGGCACTCCAGGCATGGTAACTCATACTCGTAATACCAGCACTCAGGGGGCAGAGGCAGAAGGGCCAGAAGTTCAAGGTCACCCTCAACTACAAAGTGAATTTGAGATCAGAAGCACAGGAGACCCTGTCTCAGAACAGACAGCATCAACCAAATGAGGCAAGGCCAGAAAGATGGCTCAGCAAATAAAGGCACTTGCCTCTCAGGCCTGCTGGCCCAGTTCAATCCCCAGAACCTGCATGAAGACGGAGGGAGAGAGCTGACTTCACCAGACTGTCCTCTGCCCTCCACAAGCATGCCGTGACACGTGTCCATCATCATCATCATCTCTCTCTCTCTCTCTCTCACACACACACACACTAATAATAACAATGAAATTTAAGAGAACAACAAAATCCACACATCCTAATGAAAATCAAATGATAGAAACGAGAAAGACCAGGAGAGGGGGCTGGTGAACTACACACTGGGCAGCAGCCCTTGGCCTCAGCTGTGGCTGTCTCCCTGTGCAGGAGCCATAGGTAGGCTGGTTCCCACACTGTGTGACTCTAAGCCCCTCCCCAAGTCCACGCTTGATGCAGCAGAGGCGGTGCTGGCCGTGTGCCGCATGCCAAGCTCCACACCCAGGAGACCCAAGGAAATGTCCACGCTGGCCTGGATGGAGTGTCCCCCAGGGCTGGGCCCTCAGCCTCTGCCCTGCTCTTTGTACTACAGAGTTCTAGGCCGTGGAGTGGCCAAGGGTGGGGACATCCTGTGGGTGGTGGGTGGTCTGGTGGTGCCATCAGTGTCGGCCTTCACTCACTGGATGCCAGTAATGGCCTTTGACTCAGCCATTTCTAGACATTACCCGATGTCCTTTGGGGACCAAAAGTGGCCCTGGCTGAGAAACATTGATCCACCATGCTGAGAACGAGGCAGCCCGTGGGGAACCCTAAGCTCTGCTTCTAGGGTTTGAGGCAGGGGGGTGATCACTGGGTGATCCCAGCGGGCTCCCCAGGCAGCACTTGGTACTGAGAGTTAAGGGCCCCTAAAGGCCTCTTCATGCTTTTGACTAGACATGGAGTGAACCTCTTCATCCCTGGGACCTCACAGACATGCTTCCATTTTCCACAAGGAACGCCAGACATTTCAGCACTGTCCCCTGGGCATCCCCACTTGCAGGTCCCACCAGCTTCTTGCACGCAACTGTCCCTAGCTGGTCCCCACCACTTCTGTAACCCTTGCCTCATTGTTATTTCCATGGCCCAATAGCCTCGTGAGCCAGAAACGGACAATCCCTACGCCTCTGCGTTCATCCAGCCCTTTCGTACGTCTTACATGCAGCCCTCAGAGCAGGCCAGCAATGGCAGCCCTGGACCTGGCTTCCCAACCTATCCACTCTCCCCACAGCTGGGGCTGAGGCTTCTCCAGGCAAATGTCACCAGGTGCTCCCCTTGCTGAGAGCCCTCGGGGCCCCCACTGCTCAAAGATGCCATCCCATTACCTTCCTGCTCCCTGTGGCTCTCCAGCCGCGCTGGACCTGCTCCTGCAATCCCATAGATGTCTTCTCTCTGAGCCTCACTCCCAGGCACCACCCTCCAGTCCTTCACTTCAGGCTGCTGGGTTTGCAGCTTCCCACCCCCTATTCTGCCTCCCCTCCAGGGACCTCCACAACCCTGAGCCTGGAGCCTGCCTTCCTCTCCAGTGCCTGCCTCATTTTCACTCCTTGGAGGACCATTATTCAATCCTGCAGGGCTCTGCTTATACCTCACTCTTTCTGAAAGTCTCTGCTGCTCATCCATAGCTCCAACCACGGTGATGGGAATTGCTTAATTGTCTGCTGGGCACCCTGGCCCACTGGCCTCCTGCTGGCTCGGACTCACAGCTGTGTCTCCCACTCTGAGCACAATGCCTAGCACATAGACATGCTCAGCGGACACATGTTTATGTGTATCTTTTCAACTGGATTATGAACGGATGGATGGCTGCACAGACAGATGTATGGGTGGACAGAGGGAAGGGAGACCACTTGGGTTTGGCCATGGGGGCTTCGGATCTTTGGACAGGCCGTTCTGAGAAGGGGCAGGTCTGGCCTTGTGCAGGACTGTCAGGTTGGAGGCACAGTGGGAGATAAAGGAGGATGCAGACGGATCACAAGGACCTTGAATGTCACCGTGCAGAGTCTGGACTTAATTCAGTAGGCGATGGGGAGCCATGGAGGGGTTTTAATCAAGCAAGTGACGCGATCCCACCTGTGCTCGGCTGCAGCAAGGGCTGTGGTAGGAGAGACTGGAGGTCTGGAGGCTGGCAAGGAGGCTGCCACCGCAGTTTAGACTTTTCAAAGCCAGGACGCCTGAGTCAGAGAGGGAATTGTGGGGTGGGGTGGGGAGAGAAGGCAGAAACTAGGACCAAAGGAGTCTGCGAAACTCTAGAACTTTCCTTTGCCCCTGGTTCCTCAGCTGGCCGGTTTCCACTGCCCTGCAAGCACAGAAGGAGCCTGAGGCCAGATGCAGCCAGATTCTAGCCCCCAGGTGGCAGAGCAATTGTGGCAAAGCAGGGGGAAGCCATTGCCTTCGGGGTTATCAACAGGGGGTATTACCATAACCCATACTTTGTTTATGGGCATCCTGAGTGCCCAGGACAGTGCTAAGGGAACTGGTTTGTACAGGTTTCTTTTGTTTCTGTTTGTTTGTTTTCCCCACAATAACCCAACAGAAAGGTGAAGTAATTTGTCCAAAGCCACAGAGCCCACAAGACACAAACCCAGGTTACAGCAACAGAGCCAAACAGCAAGCAGACAGCCAAAGACTGGTGTGTCTGAGGAGGAAACAAGAAATGCCCTCAATGCAACAGCAGGTAAGGTGGGGCCTGGAAGAAAGGAAGGAGCACCTCCAGGCCCTGGAATCTTCTACACTCAGACCCAGACTCAAAGATTCAGGAAGGCATAGTCCCCTGTAAGAGGGCCCAGCAAAGGAGTGGGCACTGTGGATATCCTTAGCAGTAATAAAGCAGATTCTTCTAAGGCAAAGCAGCAATATAGGCCCAGGCCTGGGAGCATCGCATCCCAAGCCTTTTTGCAAATTAGACAAGAGTGTGCCTTCTCCAGGCAGACGCAGTTGCCTTTAGGGCACCTTACTTGTTGAGTGGAGCTTAAAATAGATTTCAGACCCTCCTCTCCTTCTGAACCAAGTGTCCTCGAGACAGTCAACAACCGGCCCAACTGCACAAGGCAGCCACACTTCCAGCCTCCCTGCTCCACACCCCAGCCCCCCAGGATGCAGTCTCCCTCACGTATATACACTCAAGCCAATGTGCCAATGTAACTTTCCTGTTAGTCGTTGCCCACTCCCCACAGACGAAGTCTGATGATGCCCATGGTCCTGATGACAATGTTATGATCAGAGCCTGTCCTAATTAAGGTAGGGGCAGGGAGTGGGGTGGGGATGGGGGATATCTAGGCTTTCTTTAGAGACACCAGAAGCAAAGCTGAAGATTCTAGGAAGCAGAGGCCCCCTTCAAGCATTCCATCTGAAGGGTACTCTGAGGAGCCAAAGCTACTGAAGAGGACTGCTCGTGTGTGTGTGTGTGTGTGTGTGTGTGTGTGTGTGTGTGTGTGTGTGTGTGTGCACATGTGTGTGTGGGGGCATTGGGGAAATAAGGCTTTGGTTCCTGAGCCTGGACTGAAGTCCTTCCTGGTCTCCTCCCAGCCAAATATGACTGGTGCTGTCTGTCCTGGCTCACTAGGGAGGGATGATATGACCCTGCCTGCGGTTCCAGCTTCGCCTCTCCTCAGGTATTCTTCCTCTGTTAGTAGCACCTACCCCATCCCAGGCCACCCAGCATGGGTGCAGTTACATAAACAGGATTTCACCCCCCCCCCCCCACCACACACACACCTGAGGCTACATTTCCAATGGATTTTCCTGATGGAAGAAGAGGGGAGAAAACTCAGACAAAGAGGAAATTTAATTGGCCAACTCCTCTATTTGGTGTGGTAAATAAACTGTTCCAAACTTTGCTGTGTTGAAGGTCCCTGTCCCAGCTCTAGTCAGAAGCTCACAGGGAGCCTCAGGACCCCACAAACGAGGTCACAAAGAGCCCAGAAAGGCAGAGGCTGAAGTCATCTGTAGACTGTCAGAGAAGCAACCAAGACACTAGCCACCTTAAAACACACACACTGTGTGTGTGTGTGTGTGTGTGTGTGTGTGTGTGTGTGTGTGTGTGTACCCAGGGTCACAACAGTTTGTCACTTCGGTTTCTCTGTCAGTCATTTAATAGCTCTTTTCTTCCCCTAGGAGCTCAGGAATCTACCTTAAATATCTCATGCTGCATGGAAGCATGTGTCTTTCTGCTTTGCCCACAGCCTGAGAACAAGAAACTGATCCATTTTCCCTCAGACTCACCCAACATAGAATTGATGAGGCCTGGATGTCAGGGTACCTGGGTCTCCATTCTGCCTCTTGAAAGTGCTTGCCTTGTGACCTCGAGCCTGCTTCTGATACTTTAAGATGAAAAGGAGGGAAGTCCCGGCATGGTGACCCAGAGACAGGAGCCCTAGGCCGAGAGAAACCTAGCTTGCTTGGCAAAGCACCCGCTCAGAGGTTTTGGCCTTGATAATGAAGAAAGAGCACAGAGACACCCACCACCCAGATCCCAAGCAGTATTGGAGGGACCACAGTGACTTCCAGGAGCCCTGGAAAGAGCAAGGACAGAGCAGGGAGGAGTAGAGGTTGGCTTGGGGAAGAAGGTGCCTCCTGACCTAGGAGAGAGAAACTGAGGCAGGTTGGGTGAAAGAAGGTGGACACACTAAGGGCGAGATGGGCAAATCCTCCACATTCCAGCAAGACTCAGAGTGGGCATTGATGAACAAGCGTAGGGGATTCACCTAGAGACATAGCATAATAAATGGCTTCAGGACTGTAGGGGAAGAAGAGGGTGGGAGCGAGCACCGGCCTCCAGCAGCCCAGCAGAGGCAACAGCCAGGCTGGGCACTCCGGCCAGCCAGTTACAGGACATGGGAAGCGCTAGAATCAGACCCTGGTAAAGCAGGACTGGAACGCACACTCCAAAAACGCCGCCGACCAGGGAGAGAGAGTGGGAGAGAAAGCAGGGGGTCCCCAGTGTGGGAAGCCTTCAACCTAACCGCCGGCTTCAGTCTGCCGGCGCTCCGGTGCCCGCCAGCAGGGGGTGCCCCTGCGGCTTGGGGAGACCTCGGGGGACTCCGGTTTCAGTCTGAGCTCCGCCCGCGCCCGCTGCACCCGACAGCATAGTCTCCCGCAGCTCCCCAGCTGGGGCAGGAACCCGACTAGGCCACAGCAGGAGTGGTGAGATCAGGTCCCCAGGCAAAGCCGGCATGGGTAGGGATAGTGTCCTTTCAGGGTCCCGCAGCCATCACAGTTGCACGGTTCAAGCCTCCCGGCTCCACAACCGGGGCCTCGAGGGTCAGTCCCGAGTGGCGCTCGCTTTGGACGTGAGCTTGTGAAGCTCGGTCTTTCTCTGTGGCGGGGACAGAGTACCCGGAGTCGGGTGTGGAGGAAGAGGGCAGAGCTGCCCCTCGATCTCCGCACGTCATCCGACGGACGAGGGGCACTGGGGTCACGTCGGCAGGCTCGCAAGGGTCCCCGTAGCCTGTCCGGCTCACCCCACCCCAGGGTGGCCGCAGCCGCGCGTGTCTCGGCGGCCCGACCCGCACACGCACCCGCGCGGCGCACACGCTCCCGCCGCGCCGATCGCCGAGCCTCCGGGAGGGGCCGCGAGCCCACGAGCCCAGCCCCGGCAGTGCGGGGTGGGCGGTGGGGATGCCAGGGTCCCGGCCCGTGTCCACGCAGGGTTCACCATTTCCGCACCCCTCCTCGAGCGCCAGCCCTGCACCCCCGGCGCCGCCACCCCCAACCCCCCTGGCCTGCGGGGCATCCCCGAGCTCTGGGCACAGGGACCGCGACTCCGGGGCCGGGAGGTGGCCGGTCTGGGCTCCGCGCCGGGGAAAGTTTGGACGTGGGAAAGTCCCCGTCGCCCCGCCGGGGAGGGGGCGCGGGATGGTCGCGCTTGGGCCGTTGCCCCGGAGCCCGCGCCGCGCCCGCCTCTCCCCGGCCCGTGCGCCCTCCCGGCCCGCAGCCTCCCCCGGTGGCGATCGGCTGGCCTCCCGCGGGCGCTGCGCGCTCTTACCTCGGGGAGCGGCCGGGCTGCACCCTGGTCCCCGCGCCTCGGGACGCCAGCAAGCCGCGGGATCCCGGCCAGGTCCGGCCCCGGCGTCCGCCTGGAGGAGCCGAGGGAGAGCGGGAGCGAGAGGGGGAGCCGCGGCGGCGAGTGCGCGCGTGTGTGGAGGAGCGAGAGAGCGAGGGAGTGTGCGTGTCTGACTAGGGGGGAAGTGTGCAAGGGACGGATCCCTTCCTTCCTCCCGCAGCCTCTGGTGGAGACTCGGAGAATGCAGCGCCCGCCGGGCAGGAGCGCCGTGCCGCGCCGAGCCGCAGGCGGCCGCCGGGCCGGACCCCGCAGCCAGCCGGGGAGCCCGGCCCCCCGCCCCGACCGCGCCCCTCCCTCGCCCGCGGGGCCCGGAGGCTCCTTCTCCCCTGCCTCCGACCGCGGGAAAGCCCCCGGGGGAGTGCTCCTCCTCCTCCCAGCCCCGATCTGCGCGAAGGGAGCGCCCCCAGGAGGGGAGCACGCTCCCTCCCTGCCTGGAGTCTCAGC
Source organism: Cricetiscus sungorus (assembly GCA_030556225.1). NCBI lineage: Eukaryota > Metazoa > Chordata > Mammalia > Rodentia > Cricetidae > Cricetiscus > Cricetiscus sungorus. The sequence continues at coordinate 5,348,757 of JANBXA010000391.1, read as the reverse complement.
TGCCCCGAGGCACTCGTGGCAGATCAGACCCTGTCCCCATTACTACCGTGGCCAGAGACTTAGCTGCATCAGAGACTTAGCTGCATCTAACCTACACCACACACACACACACACACACACACACACACACACACACACACACACACTGAAAGCCAGGCTTCAAAAGAAGGGGGTGCAGACTAAGGTAGGGGCGGGCTTCTCAAGTGGCCACCCCTGGCTGGCTGCCCAGAAAGGCCCTTTGCACAGACTGAGGCTTCAGAAACAATCACTGTGCATTGAGGTGGACAGAGCCCCGGCTCTGGGGCTGGGAGTCTGCGGCAGGTGGGAGGTCAGTTGTCCTGGGAAGAGAGCCACGCCAGACATCCCCCTTTGAAAAACAGAGAGTAGGCAAGCAAGACACCTCAGCCGAAACTTAGTGCCCTCTTGCACCAGTCTAATAAAATCCTCCCACCGTCCTGGAAAATCGGCTTTTCCATTCTTGCTCAAATTCAGCTAGCCCGCTGCCCCATCCTTTTTCTGCCTGGACTGCTTTCTTTCTCTTGGCTGCATAGGTGCCAGTTAGGTGGCTGAACAATACCGTGCAACAGTACGTCTTTGCCATCCCGTTCCTAACCAGGCATCCTGGCCTGCAAAATGAAGTTGATTAAGCGGCTGCACCCTCCTCCAAGACCCTGACTCCTGTGGCTCTCCAGGGAGGCACATGTCACCTCACCCTGGCCTGCTCACTACCCCACTACCGGGCACTCTAATTTTCAACGCTAACCCTCCTCGCTGGTGGACAGGCTTCCCCTCTGGGTGGCTGCATTTCTAGTCCTTCCTGCTAAATTCCATCACTCTTATTTATTTTGAGATTTATTCTCTACCCCGACAGCCGTTCCCTCCCTTAAGTCCTCCTCGCGGTTCATTCCCTTCATTGATCTCCCAAGCCTCGCTTTTGTACAGTGCCTTCTCCTGCCTCCCCCCATCTCTATTCTTACCTTCTACTCTTTCATGCTTTCACAGACCAGAGGCTGGCCCATCCAGATGCATTTCTTCACTCTCTGCTCTCTCCCTCTCTCAGACTCACTTTTGCAGCTGTGGGTCTTCTTTTCTTGTCCCCACCCAGGCCTGGGTGTGTGCTGATCTCTCGGGAGTCTGACCTAATTACTTGGCTACTGGTTATTCGAGCCTGAACTGCTTTGGGTTTCCACATTTGACTGCACATAGTGGGTGCTCCAAGAAGCCTCTTCTCCCCAGAACTCTATTAAAAACTTCCCCGTTTACTTTCCCAACATGTAGCCTCCCCGCCTGAGGCTGACTCCTGTCCTTATCTTTGACTCTTCCTTCCACAAACCTCTTCTGGGCACATGCCAGCCACTGTCCTGGACTCTGGAAACGCAGGGGAGTGACCATCATCACAACTGAGATGATTTTGCCTTTATGAAGATGCAACATCGGTCCTACTTTACAAATGAGGAGACCGAGGCAGCACATTTTGGAATATGAGGAATAGTCAGACAGCAAGTGGTGACAGCAGATTAATGCCTTCTGTCTGGGTTCTCGGCCCTTGGTCTCTGGCCTGGGAGTGGATAAAGCAACACTCTTGCTGACTGAAGTATGTGGCAAGTGCAGCAAGAGGCAGCGAGGGGTGACAGCTTCATGGGAACCATGGGGTGCAGGCGGCAGGCTGCTTTCCCTAGTGTTGATGTGTGGATCGGATGATCATGACAATAGAGGTTAGCAAACCCTGAGCTGCCAGCTAATTTTTACATAGATCATTTCACTTGATTTACACGGCAACTACACATCTACACACAGGAAGGCTGGAACAAAGAGAAACTACAACGCTTGCTGAAAGTCACAGAGCTTGTGGAAGAGCTGGGCTTTGGTCGTACACAGGTCTCTGAGCTGAATTGGGATGGAATATTGCTTCCAGACTAGCAATGGGCCTAGTGCACCTCAGGTGTCTTTATGCCTTGGTATGGAGGTGACCACACAAGAGGATTGTTACTCCTCCAGGGTCCGGATGGAGTCACGAAGGACGTGGAGGGATATGTTAGGGGTTATTCTGGGAGGAGCTTGTGATGCTCCATCAGAAGGGTGCCAGCTGGGCTCATCACACCGGTGGCTTTTGGAGTAGCCATTTGGGCCCCTGGCCTTCGCCCTCTTTTGAATCCAGGTTCCTTCACCTCCATCCCATGACCTTTGGGCCCATAGCCCTTTGTCACCATGCTGTCCTGTGCATGGCAGTCTGCCTAGCAGTGTCTCTGATATCTGTCCACTAAACCCGGTGGCACCATCCCCTTCTCCTAGTTGTGACAACTGTAAAATCATGTTCAAACGCTGCCAAATGCCTCCTGGAGGGCAAAGTCAGCCTTAGCTGACCATCAGAGCTCCAGTGTGAGTGTGAGCTCCAGGGTGCCTGTCTTTGAGCGTGTCACCAAGTGTGTGTGAGTGAGCATGTCTATATGTGTGTATATGTATGTATGTCTGTATATGTATATATGAATGTGTGTGTTTATATGTGTGCATATGTCTATGTTTATGGATCTCATATGTGTATGACATAGTTTGCATATGTGTGTGTTGTATGTATGTGTGTGATGTGTGTATGTGTGTCTGTTTATGGCTCTCCTGTGTCTGAGCACATGCATGTGTGTGTGTGTTGTGTGTGTGTGTTGTGTGTGTGTTGTGTATGTGTGTTGTGTGTGTGTGTTGTGTGTGTGTTGTGTTCTGTGTTGTGTTGTGTGTGTGTTGTGTGTGTTGTGTTGTGTGTGTTGTGTTGTGTGTGTTGTGTTGTGTGTGTGTTGTGTGTGTGTTATGTTGTTGTGTGTTGTGTGTGTTGTGTTGTGTTGTGTGTGTGTTGTGTGTGTGTTATGTGTTGTGTGTGTTATGTGTGTTGTGTGTTGTGTGTGTTGTGTGTTGTGTGTTGTTGTGTGTGTGTGTGTGTGTGTACACGCACACACACTCTTGTTCACAGGTCCAGTTTCTTCCTCTCCCTTCTACAATTGTTCACACGACACCCAGACCCCACCGGGCCTCACCTGCTTCCCTGTTCTCCCCACCTACAGCCCCAGAATGGCTTTCTGTCCTGCTTGCCTGTGTCTGCCTATTGCCTTGATACACACATTCTGCCTGCTTTCCTCTGACGCCCTCCATCCTGGCTCTTCCTCTCCAGCAGTGTTTCCCTGATGCTTTCTGAATGTGTGTCCTCACTTGTCCTCTCTACCTGTCCCCACATCCCTCCACCCTGTCTGACTTTGGCTGTCTGCTTCTCCCTAGTCTCTCTCTCTTTTCCTACTTCCTCCTCTTTCTAGCCATCTCTGTTCTGTTCTCTCCCTCTCCTCTCTTTTTTTCCTCTCTCTCTCTCTCTCTCTCTCTCTCTGTGTGTGTGTGTGTGTGTGTGTGTATGTGTGTCATTGTCATCCACCCCCTGCTCTCATCTCCATGGCCCCTCCTCCTCCCGTGTCACTGGACTCTCTGATCTCCCCTGGCCCCTTCCATCTTCCCCTCTTCCGTCACATCTTCCCTCCTTTCCCGCCCTTTCTTCCCATCCTTTCTCCTCCACTGCCTGCATCTCCTCTCCTCCCTCCTGCACTCGCCCTCCACTCCTTCTCCCCCTCCCTGTCTGTCCCTGGGAGCTGGAAGTTAAAAGCTCTTCCGAACTTGCTCTGCAGTCGCGGTCCTGGCGCTTTCATCTCGCCAGCACATTTGTAAAACTGCCCGGACTGAAGGGCCGTGACATGAACAACCAAAGAAATGTCAAAACTAGGATGGGGCCGGCGGCCCACGGGGGTGGAGGGGCCATTGGGGCACGCCCCAGGGACTCCTGGGAAGGCAGGGTTGAGGCCCCTACCACAGCTCTAGAGACTGGTGCCTCTTCAGAGCTGGGATCAGCACGGTGGGGGGGGGGACAGGGGGCAGGCGAGTGAAGGAAGAGGAGCTTAGAGCTGCCAGCTTGACCAAGGCAAGACTAGGTGGGCAGCTGGTATTTGGGAGCTCTGGGAGCAGAGCTGGGTAGATTTAACCCCAACACCTCTTCCTTTTCAAACTCACCAACGCAAAGCCATAGTGTCTGGGTTCAAACCCTCCCACTGCCACTTACTAGCCCTGTCACCCTGAGTAAGTGTCTTTACCCCAGTTCCTCAGAGAGAAATCAAGAACGAGGCTAGCGATGCCTATGTTGGAAGGCTGGGGTGAAATTTAAGTGCATGAACCCAAGCATGGCACTTTGAAGAGGTGTTTGCCGTAATTATCAGGAACGATAGAAATGGGTCCCTGGACAGGGCATTGAGGGTTAGAGAACACAGGTGGTCTAAGGGAGCGTTAAAGCCCAGCTCCCTCCCTCCTTTTCCTCTCTGCTGGGGTGGGTGGGCACAGGGTTGGGACTTGCACTCTAGCTGACCAAGTCACCTGTTTGGTTCCCTGCTATGTCTTATGGAGAGGGATGATGGTAGATGTTCAATAAACATTTGTGAATAGATGGATAAAAATGTTGGAACACATCAAGGCTAGACAATTGAAAGGTGTGCGTGTGTAGCAGTGAAACAAGGCTTGAAAAGAGGTTTGGACCTTGCCCTGTGGAGTTCTAGAACAGGGGATTTTGTCCAAATCCATAACCCCCATCTGGCCTAAGAGCCGGCAGCACCCTGGACAGCACACATGGTGACAGGTGGGAACCCACCTGCCTTGGAGCTGTCCAAAGACTGTTCAATGTTCAAGCTCGTTTGGCAGTCTCTCACAGCTTCCGCCCGGAGCTAGACTCCAGCCTTCTGTGCTCTCCCCACCCCTGCCATGCTTGCTGTGTTCCTCTCTTCGCTCTCTCTGTACCCAGATCTAACGTTAGGAGTTCCACTGAGGAAGGTCCCCCTGCCTCCTCTCTTCACTGCCTTCAGCCTTCAGCTTCTGCAGCCCCGAGGCTGACACTGCAGGTGGCTGTGTGGAGATGAGAGGAAGGGTCCCAAGGGCTTTTCTGAATGTCCCTGAAGATCTGACAGACTGGAACAGGGCCTGAGCACCTGGAGAGCCCCTCTGGACTCCTTCCCTGTGGTTGCGGGGTGAGACAGCCCTGACACCCACACTCCCCCAAAACACATACTTCAAACACTCCTCTCCCCCTGAATTATTATTCACCTGCCTTTCCCCAGGGCTGCTGCAGAGCGCCCAGCCCAGGTGCTGAGCAAGAAAAAAAAAAAAAAAAAAAAAAAACAGGAAGGCCCATTAAATTTAAACACCACTGAGGATTGTCAGACATGAGGTTCTATTCCTGGCCTGCAAAAAGAGCAGCTATCGAAGAAACGGGGATCAGTGAGGGGAAGTGGGGAGAGACCACCACGGGCTGGGTGACTCATTAACAGTAGGAAGGCTGGACCAGGATGCCAGAGATCCCCACACTGCCGGTCCTCCTATGCGAAGGGTGTAGTGCCTCCCTCCCTCACCTGCTCTGGTAAGCTGGAACACCCATCTAAAAATAGCTCCTTGCAGTTACCCAAAAGCCCACCATTCTCGATTCAGCACTCAGGGAAGAGCAGGGCATAGCTTCTCCAGCTGCCTGTGTTGCTACTGGCTTCCTTCCTGCATCTCTCATCCTGGAAACACCAAGCTATTTCAGGCTGTCATCCTATGTCTGATCTTTTACAGTGTTCTTACCACTTGGAACTCTGTTGGGACCCACACTTGCTGGAAAACTCCTATTTATCTCTCAAAACCCAATTCCAGTGGATGGCACGGAGTTTGCCTCAGCACTCTATCAGCCTGGAACATGTGGCCCTGGCTGCCTCTCTTGTGGACCCCAGATCCCTGGCTGCCTCTCTTGTAGACCCGAGACCCCATGCAGCCACCACCATCTGCAATCACAGCTACCTGAGAACAGGTGGTTGGAGGCAGAGAGAGGCACCAGGGATGCTGAGGCGTGCCCCTGCCCCGCCCAGTCCTGGCTGTGGTCCCAGTGCACTGTGCTTTGGGCAGGTCCTTGGCATGTGCTTGGCCTTGATTTTTCTACCATGTGAAATGGAAGGGGAGTTGCAGGAGACAAGGAGGGTGACTGATCATGTCATGATGAGCACCGCCCTCCCAGTTGTTAGCACCCCTGTATGATTTCCCAAGCCTTCTCTACATGAATGCTGCTTCAGACCTGAGGTAGCTGGTTTATCCAAGCCAACTGTCACACACACACACTCACACACACTCACACACTCACATACACTCACATACACTCACACACACTCACACACACACTCACACACTCACATACACTCACACACACTCACACACACTCACACACACTCACACACACACTCACACACACACTCACACAACACTCACACACACTCACACACTCACACACTCACACACACTCACATGCACTCACACACTCACATGCACACACACACTCACATGCACACACACACTCACACACTCACACACACTCACACACACCACCACACACACTCACACTCACACACACTCACACATACACTCACACACACTCACACACATTCACACACACTCACACACACTCACACACTCTCACACACATTCACACACACTCTCACACACTCACACACACTCACACACTCACATACACTCACACACTCACACATACACTGACACACACTCACACACACTCACACACACTCACACACTCACACACTCACACACACACTCATACAATTCACATACTCACACACGCACACACTCACACACACTCACACACTCACACACACTCACACACTCACACACACTCACACACTCACACACACTCACACACTCACTCACACACACTCACACACACTCACACATACACTCATACACACTCTCACACACTCACACACACCACACACACACACACACACACACACACACACACACACTGGAAATTTTACAAGCCAGTTTTGCAAGTCCTTGGAAGTGGCCCATTGCATGCATTTATCCCATGAAACTGACAGATATCAATCATGGCCTTCAGGCTCCTTCTCCTTAGCCTGGACTTCCCAGCCCTAGCTCCAGGCCCTGCCCCTGTGGATCTTGCTAGAGAGACTGCCATTCCTGCCTTCAATCCCTGATCTCCCTCCCTGCTAAAATGTAACCCACTCAGGACTCTTGCTTCTCCTACCCTCATCCTCCCTGTCTGGGACGCTCACGTGAGTGGTCATAGTTCAGCTGTGTCAGTATGCACTCAGGAGTGGACCAATGTGAGTGGACACTTAGCCCTGCTCTGGGCTCACAGAGCCATCACCTGCTGTTGGCGTTTCTATTCAGTGATACCTTGAGAGGTCCATCCCTCTTCCACCAGGCCCCGCCCCTCTTCCACCAGGCCCCGCCCCTTCCACCAGCCCCCCCCTTACACACACACACACACACACACACACACACACACACACACACACTTCACATTCTTTCAGCCCTGTTCATCCATCTCAGGTGCTCCCCTTACTTTGTGATACTTTAATGTTACTATTGACTCATCCGGTTTGTCTCTATAGAATGGGAGCAGTTTGAGGACAGGGATCTATACGGTCCTGCCCACTCCTGCAGCTTTATCTACAGCACTGCGCAGCTGCGCAGCTGCTTCTTTATTTCTTGGAGCAGATGGCTGTGTGACCTTAGGCAAGTCACACCCCTCTCTGAGTTTCTGTTTTCTGAGCTCCCTCCCTGGAGGGGGTGCAGGCTCCTGCTCCAGAGCTGTTTCAGAGAAAAGCCAAGGCCTGGGATCCTTCTGTCTGTGCCTCTAACTCACTGCGTCACCCCAGGCCAGTGCCCAGTCCCCAGCCACCAGTACCCCACTCGGGCTTTTGCCTCCCTCTCGTGTCCCGGTGAAACAAGTTTGCACTCAGGCGGTGTGTCAGTTAGACCTTCCGCCCTTCCCATTGGGTCTCACTCCTTCACTCCTTCACTCAACTAACACTTAGCGATTGTCTACGTGTCAGACATCGAGGACTTCCTTTCCAGCAGGGAAGCCAGTGAACAAGATAAATTAGTAAAATAAATAGCATGTCAGAGAAATTTAAGGCAGGAAAAGGGCCCTGGGAGAACTGCCGAGGGCTGTCAGATTTGGGAAGGAGGAGCCCGCAAACAGCTCACTGAGAAGATGATCCAGGCAGAGTGATACAAAGGAGGTGGTGGCTTTGCTGGGAAGGAGCCTTCTAGGCAGAGGCAATAGCTGGTGCAGGAGTCAGAAGCGGGGCTGGGCTGGTGAGAGTGGCCCCCAGCGGGCTAGTGCGAGGGTCGGAGAGTCAGGTGGCTGCTTCTGTGTCTCCTCCCCTTCACCCTTCTCTCCCCAGAAAGCTGGTCATGGGAGTCTGGGGGGGGGCGCTCCCCTGTACCGCCCTCCCTCCCTCTAGGCTCCTAGCTGCAGGGGCCTGCAGCTTTGGATCCGCAATTTATCTCCTGGTGCCAGGAGTTTCCTGGAGCCCAGCACTTCCTCCCCACTCAGCCCGCTCCCCTGAGCGGCAAAGACAGGTGTGAGGAATTAGCTGTGGGGACTAAAGCCGTGACAGGAACCGGCACAAAAGAAGGGGACAGAGTGTAATGTTTATTACGTTTGAAGCAAAGCAAACACGCGGCCTATTTATGTATCTATAGAGAATTAATTGGCGAGCGGCAGCAAGAAGCAGATTATAAATTAGAATCATTTTCGCCAACTGAAACCCATTCATCTTGCTTCAGAATGGGCCTGTCACTGCCTCCTGACTAATCCCTTTTACATTCCATGTTTCTTCTCTCCGGCCCCCCACAGGCTCTCACCTTGAGACCTGAACCCCAGGGGTTATCAGTGCCACAGGGCAAAGCCATGGTTGTATTTTCCCAGGGTCCTCGCTGTCTCTGCCACCCTTTTCTAGAACTACTTCCCCACAAACTGCTCAGGGTTGAGCCCTTGGCATCCTTATGTCGATTATTGTGGCTTTTCTTCCTATAGCTCCAGCTTGCCCCGGACGCTCGGCCTTGCTCTGTCCCTGAGAGTCTGGCAGGAAGAGCCTCCTCACCAGGCAGGTGGAGGGGGCAACAGGAGACTGCCATCATGGGGGTGCTGGGGGCGGCTGCTTGCCTTTGATTCTGGGCGCAGAGCAGGCAGGCTCCACAGGAATCAAAGAGAAGCCACGTGGCTGGGGTCCTGGCAGGCCTGGCTCTAGCTCCTCTCACCTGGAGCCCATGGAGATGAAAGGCTAGGACAGGTGCCAGTCTTTGTCAGGCCAGAGAAGGAGGTCATGCCAGTCCGGGGCTGTGACCCAGTTAACCCCTTCTCTCCTGCGGCTCGCACTGTACCAGTCCGTTGGGTCTGGAGGCTGCCGTACACAGGCCTGGTCTATGTAGGGGACAGTAGTGTTAAACCTTAGTGGCCTAGTGATGAATGGGGTCTGGAGTAAGCCCAGCATGGGCCCGATTCAGAAGGCATTTCCGTATTACAGGTGGTAGCTCTCTGGACCTCAGTTTCCTTGGTGGAAGATGGAGATGCAAAGTGTGAACCAACACTAGCTGAGGGCTGTCAAAACTCTGCAAGAGTACAAACTTTAACCCTGATGTGTGGAAGGGAGAGGCGGGTTCGTCTCTGTGAGGTAGAGGCCAGCCTGATCTACTAGTGAATCCCAGGCCAGCCAGGGCTACCTGGTGAGACCCTGTATCAAAGAACTCAAAATGGAACAGATGACAACAGCAACCCTACAGGACTTCCATGCCGCTCAGTAAACAGCCAACCCAGCGTGCTCCTCCCTGCTCGTTCCTCTGAACCTCCATCAGCTATCTCCCTTCCTCATGATCCCAAAAGGAAAGCTCAACTCACGGGAGCCTCAAGAACCCATTCCAGCATCAGCAGCGGATGCTCTGATTGCTCTTCCCATACTGACTAAATGTCAGTATTGGACATGGTCTTCCCTGTCCCTGTCCTACAATGGACAGAGATTAAATGAGACGATGGGGTGCAGCACCTCACATCCGGTAGGAGTGTAATAGATGTTGGAACTATTTGCCATTGATTTGGAGCACAGCTGTTAGCCTAGAATCCTGGTGGTCAAGCCCTCTCTTCCCGCCCTCCCAACGCCTTTGGAAACTCCCAGTCATTTCCTGTTTCCTCCCACAATGTCGCACCCTCTCCCCATCTGCTGGACCCCTGGGGATTCTCCTTGTTGAGCCCCCAGTGTCAGAGCTAGGGCCCAAAGGACCTTCTCCCAGGACAGAGCCTTCACTGATGAGAAAATAGACCCTCAGGGCAGCAGACTAGCCTCTCTGGTGCCTGCTCCTCAGATCCATCACAACCCAGGGGTCATCAAGAGGTTGGGAGACTTGGTCCCATCCATGCAGGTCCCATCACATCAGGGCCCACAGAAAACATCAAGATGTGAAGCGAAGCAAGAAGAAAGATTAGCTGCAAAATGCAAAAAGAAAACTGCAAAATGGAAATGAATGTATGTTTAGTCAAGTGTCTGTAAAACCCAGCACTGGGCCAACTGGTCTACAGTGGTCCAGGGCTCCTTTTCCAAACTCATTCAAGAAAATGGATGAGATGGGAGTGCCATCGGACTGCATGTGGGTACAGCAGATGAGGACTCTCAAAGCTGGGTGCTCCAGGATCCACCTTGGTCTTCAGACTCTCTTGGGTTTCAGCTCTGCTCCCACCTCAGCGATTTTGCTCAAGCCCCTGGGTCTTGAGTCTTCATTGTCAGCCAGGGAGAACCGCATCCTGGATGCCAGGATGGTCTTGAGAAGGATGGGAGCCTGCTCTGGGATGGCAGGAAGTACTTTAAAATGCTCATTACAGAGGCACATACTTGTTATACTGATCCTCAAGAAGGTGGGGTGTGAGAATAACAAGTTTGAGGCCAACCTGGGCTGCATAGCAAGACCTCATTTAGATAACTACATGAGGACTGGAGAGATGGCTCAGTTAGCACAGTGCTTGCCTTGTGAGCATGGGGACCAGAGTTCAATCCCCAGAACTCACATAAAAAAGCCGATCATGGTGGCACACGGTCCCTAGGCACTGGTACTTGCTGGCCAGCCAGCTAGCAGACCTAGCTTAATCAGTGAGTCCCAGGGCCAATGAGAGACCCTGTCTCAAAAGAAAGATGGTTGACGGCTAAAGAATACTGGAGGTTCTCCTCTAGCTTACACACACACACACACACACACACACACACACACACACACACACACACGAGAGAGAGAGAGAGAGAGAGAGAGAGAGAGAGAGAGAGAGAGAGAGAGAGAGAGGGAGGGAGGGAGGGAGGGAGGGAGGGAGGAGGGAGAGAGAGAGAGAAACCCCCATCATGTGCTACAGAGAACAGTGGAAGGAGAACCTTCTTCAGCCTCAGGAGCCATTCCCTTATAGGGCATCTACAACCATGACCCTCAAAATGTGTGAGGGCTTGTTATAGGCATCAGAAGCCAGGCAGAGCCACCTGTGACCCTTTGCTTGCAAGATGCCAGAAAGAGTCAAAGGCCGGGGAGGAAGCTAGCACTGAGGAGTTAGGTTGAGCCTTCAGGAGGTCAAGACAGCAAAGCAGCCATTTACCCGTTAGAGTAAGTCACAGACACAAGTCCCCACATGAGAGCCAGCACAGCCATTCCTACTGGTGCACGCCCATTCTGGATAACCTATGGGGGATTGTTCTCCAAGATGGTGAGGTTTAGAAAGAATTGTTGACTAACCCCAAACACAAAGATTCTGCTTAAAATCTCAGTGAGATTTATACATCTCAAAACACTTCTTAGCATCCCTCATGAAGGACAAATCTGAGGGCAACTATCCCAACACGCTGCCGGGGGTGGGACAGGGTTGGAGCACCCGTGTGAGTGATGTGCAGGGAAGGCACGGGGACACACACTGTGCCTGTCCTGGCAGCGCTTAGGATAATAGGCACTGCGCAGCACGAGCTGAGGGTGCGTCTTTGAAGCATGTGATCAAAGGAGTGAAACCCACAGGTCCCCACAGCATAATACCATTTGTGTATTGAAAGAGTGATCAGAAGAGGGTTGCAGAAAGCTAGATGTGTGTTCAACTTTATAGGGCTGAGTACACTAAAAAAAAAGTCAATGCTACTGTGTGATGATTCAAATAAAACAAATAAGAGGCCACCTTCAGAGGGCTCGAGGCTTAGGAGGAGAGACATGCATTTTCAAAACACACTCAGGGCTGGCAGGATGGCTCAGAGGGTAAAAGCCTTACAACCTCAGCTCCTTTCCCAGGGTCTACACAGAAAGAGGAGATAATAGACTCGTGCGTGTCATCTTCTCACCCCCACGTCTGCACTGTGACATGAACATCTGCACACACACAAACACTTGAGATAAATAGATAAATAAATAATGCAAAGCTACATTCACACAAATGCAATAGGCTTGCAAGAATACATGCACCCAAAGGATGCCCGTGGCTTTGCCTTTGGGAGCTCCCAGGGTCGTTTGGGAGACACTGAAAACCCCTCCACGATCATCAGGGCTTTGACACACTCCAGGCACTCAGGGACCACAGGGGAGCAAACCAACTTATTCTGCCTAGGGAAACCCTGGAAAGTTGCACCTAAAGCTTGATGGTGTGTCATTTGAGTTTCTGCCTGCGTCCCTATGATGTCCACATCAGAGAACAGGAGTCGTTTAGCCAAGGGAATGAAGCTGGATATTGGATGCTGGAGAGAACAGAGCTGGCTGGCAAGGGCCCAGTTCAGGTTCGGGTACGTCTTGTCTTATTAGCTCCCAGCAGCAGGAACTGCGGAAGCACCAGGTGGGGTTCAACTCATAGGCCCCACCATAGGATACCTGGCATGGGTGCTTTATGCTGGGAGGGGTATGGCCTCCTCCTGTCCATTATCCTATCTACTCCTCATCCTCATCCCATCCACCCCACCATCCCACTGCCTTCTGTCATCCCATCCACCAACCCACTGCCCTCTCCCTCACCCCATCCACCAACCCGCTGCCCTCTCCCTCACCCCATCCACCAACCCACTGCCCTCTCCCTCACCCCATCCACCAACCCGCTGCCATCTCCCTCATCCAATCCACCCATCCACTGCCCTGTCCCTCATCCCATCCACCCATCCACTGCCCTGTCCCTCATCCCATCCACCCATCCACTGCCCTGTCCCTCATCCCATCCACCCATCCACTGCCCTGTCCCTCATCCCATCCACCCATCCACTGCCCTGTCCCTCATCCCATGCACCCATCCACTGCCCTGTCCCTCATCCCATCCACCCATCCACTGTCCTCTCCCTCATCCCATCCACCCATCCACTGCCCTCTCCCTCATCCCATCCACCCATCCACTGCCCTCTCCCTCATCCCATCCATCATCCCACTGCCCTCTCCCTCATCCCATCCACCCCACCAACCCACTGCTTTTCCAAGTCACTCCTGGGCTTGTCTCCTCTCCTATCCCAGCCTCGGCTGCCCTGAGCCCAGCCCTCGATTTTCTGGGCTGTCATCAATAGCAGATTCCCTTGTCCTTATTCCACCAGTCAGTCCATGACCTGGGGAAGCCTCCTTGAGTCAGGTTCCCTGCTACACCTGCATAGCCCCTGACACTTCATGAAGCTTCCTGCCTTTCCTCTGTCTCCCAGAACCCCCACCACACCCCTCACCTTCCAACTCTGAGACCACTAGAGGGCTTTTGACTCATTCTGCCCTGTCCTTTTGGGAGATGTTTGCTTCTCCTTCAGCTAACACCTTTGCATCTCTCAAGGCCCCTTGGGAGCTTACCTCTTCCAGGAATCTTGCCTTGGCCACCTGAGACTTCACATCATAGTTCTCAGTGCTCTGCCAACCTCACAAGCCCCTCCTTCTAGCAGAGCTCCTGATGAATGAAACACTTTTTACTTCTCCACCAGGTTTTATGGTTAAAGCAAATGGGGTTTACTCAGCCCGAGTTCCATCCTAGTTCTGCCATGGTGAAATTGTGGTGGCCTTGGTGACCTTGTAACAGACAGGGACAAGTTGTTTGATCTTTCTGTGCCTTGGGTTTCTTACCCTCACAATGGAGATGAAAAAAGGTACCGGAAAACATTAAAAGCAAATGACAACAAACTAAAACCCTAAAGTAAGCGCTGCCTACAGAAGCCAGTGGGTCTGTGGGTAAGGGCACGCGTTGCTAAGCCTGATGACCTGAGGTCAATCCCCAGGCCCCACTTGGTGGGAGGAGAGATCAGACTGTGGGGAGCTGGCCTCTGAATGCCACATGTGTGCCCTGGCATGCACTGACTCACACCTGAGCATGCACACACACAAAATACATACATATTTACATACATACATATGTACGTACATACATACATACAAGAAACCAAGGACTGAGGTGTCGTGCCCTGGCATAGTACTTTGCCTAGAATTATGTGGGGGGAGGCCCTAGGTTCTGTGCTCAACCCTGGAAAAAAAAGAAAGAAATGGATAAAGGGAGAGAGAGATGTTATTAAAATTAACCTCCCTCCAGAAACTGTAAGTTTCTAGAAGTTAGGGTAAAGTCCAAACTGTTGACTGACCATCTGCTGAGTCCCAGCTTCTGTGCACAGACAAGATACTCCATGGGTGCCCCCCATGCTACTTAGGTCCATGGATGTCCCTCCCCCGTGCTCCTTAGGTACATGGATGCCCCCTGAGTGCTCCTTAGGCTCATGGATGCCCCCTGAGTGCTCCTTAGGCTCATGGATGCCCCCTGAGTGCTCCTTAGGAACATGGATGTCCCCCAAGTCTCCTTAGGTGCATGGATGTCCCCAAATGCTCCTCGGGTGCTCCCCATCAGCCTTTTCAGAGCCTGTGCTCACAGAACTATCTTACAGTTGATCTGTGCTCTCAACTGGGGGCTTGGAAGTGTCAACTGGTGACATCTGGCTTCCAGCACAGTCACAACCTTTCCCACACTGCACTAAGTAGGCTGCCCTGCCTGGGTGGTCCTTGGCCTCATTATCAAAGAACTTTCTTTGGCAGTGTTACTAATTAGCAGCAAAAGACGATTAGTGTCATTAACAGATTCAAAATGTTTGCACGATGGGTTCCTTGCTGGCTTTGAGGTGCCCTGGACAGAGGCAGGGGTGGGAGTCCTGGAAAGAGTGGACTTAGAAAGAGATGGCGGGAGGGGGAGGGAGCTGGCAAGAAAGAACGAAATTTAAAGTGGATGAATTATTTACAGCAGCAAACAATCGCAGACTCGCTTATTCTCACTTGGAACATCCCAAACTGTAACCTACGGCATTTTTCACATCTCCCTGGTGTGCCCAGTGATTTTCTTTACCGCTGGATCCAGAGGCCAGGGTAATCTTGTAGGAGATTGGCTTAGTATCGATCACGGTGTCCCCTCCCTGAGCTCCAAACTCCCCAGTATCCTGGACACCGTGCCAGGGGGGAGCTGATGCGGGGTCATGCCTTGTAGTGAACTCCAGCCGCCAGGATGGACTCTCTTGCCCTCAGAGCCACCACGGCCTTTGTTGGTCTGGGCCCAGGGCGGCCACTAAATGAGCCCCTGCTATTTTGTCGTGCCTTTCAGATGCATTATGTCATTACCCTTCCGAGAAGCCTACGGTAGGTGTTATTAATCCCATTTTTCAGATAGCTTCAGTAGCTACTCTTTGCCTGCCTCTGCTGGTCCTGGGGTCTCTGCTATTACCTTTAATTCATCATCCCACTGGCCCCTCACAGCCGTCCTGCTGCTGAGAGACTTGGAGGTGACCTCCTGGTCTGGAGTCATACAGTGAGGGCAGAACGGGCCCTAAACCCTACTCTTCCGGCTCCTTGCAAGGGGCAATAGGGTTGTTGTGGGCTGCGGGACTCCTGAGGAGCAGCCACAGATAAAGGCTGTGAGGTTGCTCAGTCTGCTGATGGGGTGACAAGAATGTGTCAGGCACAGTGGCCTTCAGAGCAGAGCTGAGGGCCACACCTCTTTTCCCCTTTCCAGTCCCCCCCAGAGTTGGCTGGGGGTCCCCATTGGTAGCCAGTACTTCACCCAGGGGAGGGGCCCCAGGAGTCCAGGAGGTGGAGCCTTGGGAAGGGCAACTGGAGGCAGACTTGACTTCAGCCTCCACTTCCCCTTCAGGGGGCAAGACTGGGGCCAGTGTCCCCGGCTCTAGAACTAAGTGACCAGTTTTCCAGAAGTCCTCATCTCCTGGAGCCCCACTTTCAACATGCAGAGCGAAGTCTCTGTCTTGGGTCAGGAAAGGAGGTGGGGTGTGGTGGGTGGGGATGGATGGGATGGGGTGGGTGGGGTGTGTGGGGCGGTGGGGGGTAGATGAGGGGTGGGATGTGGGGTGGGTGGGGTGGAGTGGGGTGGGGTGTGGGGTGTGGGTGTGGGGTGTGGGTGTGGGGTGTGGGGGTGGGGTGTGGTGGGATGGGTGTGAGGGTGGAGCGGGGTGTGGGGGTGGGTGGGGTGGAGTGGGTGGGGTGGGGTGAGGTGTGGTGGGTGTGGCGGGTGTGGTGGATGGGGTGGGTGTGGCGGGCTTCCCCTTGAACCTCGCTTGGTTAAAGCTCAGCTGGTTGCCTCAGTGCAGAAGGGGAAGACTCTACCACTGACGAATTTCTCCCTCGTTCTCCACCCAGCATGGTGTCTTCTTGACACAGGATGGGACCCTGGATGTCACTGTGGTACTAGAGGGACTTTGGATGTCTTGTGGTGTATGCAGTATCCCGGAACCCTGAAGCCTGTAGATGGGGCAGAGGTCACCACCTATCAGAAGCAGGACCAGAGTGGCCCGACAGCCTGGGGCCACTAGTGGCCTGCCTCAGCCAGGATGCAGGGACTGCTTACTGGATTGTGAGGCTGTTCCACTTGGAGTTGAGGGATGACAGGAAGCGGGTCCCACAACAGGTCTTTGGCTCTAGCCATTGGCCACCTTTCTCTGTGGTTGTAACTGCAAATAAGAGCCTCCCAGCACTGAAAGTGTTTAACAAGCTGCTGTGAGTGACCTGCTCTATAAATGGATCTTTTTAATAATAAATAAGTACTTATTTAACAAGTAATGACAGTTTTAATGCCCTCAGAAACCTGAAGCTATGCATCAGTGCTTTAGACTGTAGTCTTCTGCTCATATGTTTTGTCTATTTTTAAATTTACTTCCTCTTATTGACTAGCGAAAGCTCTTTGTATATTAAGGCTACTGAGTGTTTATCTGCTATATCTTCTCCTAAATCCATATAAATACTTCTCCTTGGGGGTTCAGAAGTTTAAATATTTTACATAGAAAAAATCTTAAAGAAAAACAAACAAACAAAAACTTGAGCCTTCTGAGTTTTGAGTTACTTATGAGCCTAATTAAGTCTCTGGGGAGTTTGGATGGACCAAGTCACAGGTGTGGACATGAGTGTGAGTGATGATCAGAAGAGCTCACATACAAGAGCCCTGGTGACGGAATGCAACCGTGAGTGATTCTCAATCCCTTGGGGCCTTGGTTGTTCTGTTTGTGCAATGCCATGTTTGAAATAGACCCCAGCTAAAGGCCTATGATTCTAGAGGTTCCAGGAGGCAGCAGCTGCAATGTACTCTGGCCTTTTCCTCTTTGCACACACCAGACCTCCAGCAACTTCGCCAACAAGAAGGGCATCTCTACTCTTGTGCCCTTAATACTCTGGTTCCTCTTCAGATCATATAAATCTTTTGCCTTTTACCATTGTGCCCTTAGCACTTGCAGAAGGCTACCGAGAGACATACCCTCAGACAAATCTACTTGACTCAACCGCTGGGGGCAGTCCCAGCTCCAAGACATACCCAATATCATCGGAGTGGAATAGAGTAGACCAGGCAGGGTAGCGCCTGAGTTTGGATGCCAGCTTTTCTTTGTGGGCTGTGTGACGTTCGGCAAATAGCTGCAAACGTGGGAAAGCCCATGCAGGCTTGCTGCTGAAATGGAACTTGAGCTTGATGTAAGAAAGGTCCTTGTCACGCAGTAGGCATCCTGTAGGTGCCAGCCCTCTTGAAGTGTCTCACACAGTCTAGGTAAGCACTGTGCCTGAGTTAGCTCCCTGTCCCTTCTTGATGCTTCTCTATTGCTGGCCAGACAGCACCATGCTTTCAAGGGCTCAGTGTTTGGGGAGGGGCTTCCCATAGCAGAGGACAAGGATTCAAAGGCAAGCTGTTGTTAGGGTAGTGATCCCTGAAGTACCTGTACAGGGGGAAGCAGACATCACAAGAACCCTGCTACTACTGTGCCAGTGGATGAGCGGATAAGCGGAACCCCGAGGATTCCGGAAGGCAAGATCTCCACTCCTGTGCCCCCGTCCCACGCGAGGATGCAAGCCTGGACACTTCAACCCCAGCTCCTAAGTCATCACTCGCATTCTGGACATCAGTTCCCAGCCTCTCTCATCTGCCACCTGGACAGCAAAGCCATGCAGGTGCCAGCAGCTGGAAGCCAGCCATGTAGCTGTGCACTGAACTGCTAAGGACATGGACCTGGAGGGGTCGTGTCACCTCAGAAAGATGGGTTAAGCAGTTGTCTCCGGCTGGCCCTGTGGGTTCAAGGAGAGGGGTTACAGAGGGGTTACACAAGGCTGGTCCTCTGTTGCTCTCTGCTTGAAATTGATAGCTGGTACCAAAGGGCAGAAGTGTCACCTCTCAATAAGATGAAATCTATGTCTCGAGCTCATGGAGACGACAGGAAGATTTATCAAAGTCCTGGCAAAATTAACATTTGGATGGGGGACGCATGGCAAGAGCGGCCTCCAGAGGGGGTCTCTTTGCATGACTCAGGACGGTTCCTGCCAGCAGTGGATGGCAAAAGGCTGGTCAGCTGGCTAGCTGGCCTTGAAGGGGAGGAAGGAGCAAGCAGACAGATGCTGCAGACATCCAGGACAAAAGTCTGGAAGGAGAGATATCAGTCAGGAAGAGCAAGGAGGCAGCAAGGAACTTGGGGCTCAGTCTGGCCCTGCCACTCTGTGTTCTGATGCTGGGCCTCAGCTTTCCCATCTGAAGGGTGAGAGCATTCTCCATGCTGGCCCCATGTGAGACTCCAGCAACCTTGGAAGGCTGGTAGGAATCTGCCCATAGAAAACAAAGCACCATCTTCATAGCCAGGGCAGTGTAGTGGCCCAGCCAGTGGGAGCTGCTACTATCTCCATTTGCACCTGAATCAGAGAAGTGAGGTCACTTACTCAGGTCCCACAGTGGCCTGAGGCCCTGTGGAGATTTAAATCTGGGGCTGCTGGCTGCCCCTTTCCCTGGCTCCAGACCCCACCCCAACCCCGGGCTGCAGCTTCTGTGGTTTACCTCACGTGGACGAGGAGCATGGCTCAGTGCTACAGATTTATCCTCGGCACGAAACAAGCAGGCAGGAGCTCAGCATCTGGACACATGTCTGATTTGCATCTCACCTAAGTCCTGTCCCCTACATGGTACCTTGCCCCAAGCTTTTCACAGGAGCCTCAATTGCTTGGTCTGTGAAAGGGGCCTATGAGCAGTCCCATTTCCATGACACAAAGAGCTTAGTTCATATGAAAACGTTACGGTGGAGTGACACACCTCTCCACCCACACTGGACCTGTGCCCACTGGACTCACCCAGAATGATCTGTACTAAAGAGGGAGTCCGTCCTCCCAAGTAGGGTGACTAGGCCTGGCAGGCCCAAAGAGTCCCGACAGAAGCGGTACCTCTGGTAAGGGGAGTGAGAGGCTGACTCACCAAGGGCAGGTTTCAGAGGTGGAGGACCAGTCACTCGCGCTGATGGGCCCTGGATCCTGGGGCGGGGAGAGAAACTCTCAGTGGGAGAGACAGAATTCTAATGCTAACAGCAGCTCCAGAGCAAGCCTCAGTTTCCCCATCTGCAAAATGGGCACTGGGAAGGCCATCCACCCGTCAAGTCTGTTTGGGCACAACTGAGTTTTAAATGGACCCTAGTCGCCTTACAGATGTGAGATGGTTAACGTGGGGCTTTTCTTGATTAGCCTTCATCATACTCACCCGAACCCACTGGCCTGGGCTGTAAGAACCAGAGGATGTGGGGTGTGGCGCTAAATCTAGACAGTACCCAGCCATTAGGAAACGCGAGGAAGGAGGCACTGCTATATTATCACAGAGACCAGAGGATGCAGGGTCCTGCCTGGAAGCAGGCTTGAGCAAGGCCACTCTACAAGTGGGGCTACAGACAGAACAGTCACTTAAGGGTCTGGCTTTAGGGACCACAGCCACCACGTTGGGCCCAGCCTAGATCCTTGAGCCTCCCCTCCCCCATCAGGCTGTCCCTCCCTCACTCCGGAGGAGGAGGCCCAAATCCAATTAGCCTGGGAGCCGACTGCAGAACGTAGCCCCTTTAATATTGCCAGAGGAGCTGCAGAGATAAATGGGAAATTAGAATTCTGCTGGGGTCCCTGGGACCCGCTGCCAGCCTGACCTGAGCAGAGGCTGTACAGTTCTCATCTGGACCAGCAGAGCTGCCTTGAGCCCTAATGGAGGGGCTGTCTATGAGATGCCTGCTCCTTCCTAGGCCCCTCCATCCATCCAGACTCTTGTCTTCTCCTGTCTCCCCTGCCCCCTCCCCCCGGAGGAGGGACCTTCTTCATTTTGGAGGCCCTTTCTGTCTCCTTCCACAGCATTCTCTTTGGGGTATCTAAGGTTGGTTGGGGGTTGTCAGCCTCACCCAGCTCATTCCCCTGTCACTGGCCTCCTCTGGTCTTTATGTAACCCAAGACCCTCCCGACTATTCATGGTCCAGGGGAACAAGGTGTGGCTGAGGCCATTAGGACATCTATAGCACTAGAGGGTTGCTTCTGAAACCATGGAGCCAGTGTGCAAATGGACATCTAAGACTTCCTATTCTGTAAGAGGAGATGAGCTTCTAGACAGAGCTTCTGCTACCCCAACACCTCGTCACCACCTTCTGCTGCTCCCTGCACAGCAACAGGGAAGGAGTCCATGAGGCCTGGACACCCATCATGACTCTGCAAAGGAGGGGGGTTCTTGAGGTCCTCCAGCCCTGCCTGAGTCTCCCCAACTCCCTCCCTGGGGGACTCACTGCTGCTGGGAAAGTTAATCCATTACAGTTTAAAGGCTCCGTTCCTCGCTGGCAGTAAATTACCTGCTTTGCATTTCGCAGCAACAACTTAACGGTATTAATTTATTGTGCTCTGTCTTTAACAAACATCATTATCATATTGCCAGCCAGGATTATGCAAATGGGAGGGACAAGGGAGAAAGAGGCCGATTCTTGTCCCCTAAGTCACCTTGATTTATTAACTTTGGGACTCTGCAATTGGCCATATCTGGAAGATCCAGGTGAATCCTAGGCCAGGATAATCCAAGAGTTGGACAAGAGTTTATGACCAGTAGGGGCTGCCGGGGAGACCCTCCTGGAGTGGAGAAGTGGCTGGGCTGAGAAAGAACCCTGTGTCACACTGGATTGGTCCATTCACACTCTAGGTCTTATCTTATTCATCTGTAAAAGGAGTTGAGTAAGGCCTATAACATGTGCTAAGAATGTAGCTCAGTGGGCAGAGTGCTTGCTTGCCTGGCATTTGTGAGGCTCTGAATTTAATCCCAGTACCACGTAAAGCGGGTATGGTGGCATATGCCTATAGCTCCATCACTCTGGCAATGCAGGCGGGGGATCAGAAGTTCAAGGTCACCTCTGGCTATCTAGAGAGGTGAAGGACAGCGTCAAGTTCATGTATGAACCTGAGATGCAGTAACACATTTTAGGCAGGCATGGTGATGCATGCGGGTAATCCTAGCACTCAGCAACTAGAGACCGGAAGTCTGATTTGAGTTGGAGGCTTGCCTGGGCTACACAGTAAGACCCTGCCTCAATTATGATTTTAAGTGTGTGTGTGTGTGTGTGTGTGTGTGTGTGTGTGTGTGTGTGTGTGTGTGTGAACTCCTGACACAGCGTGCGGGTGGTCAGAGGGCAGTTCTATAGAGCTGGCTTTCTCCTTCCATCTTTGTGCCAGGCTTGCCCATTGGTTTGTCTTTAGATTCACTGTAAAGAGGGCGTGGGGGGTTGGAGGAGGGCAGGCTGGTAGAGAATAGAGTCCTGTGGTCTTGGCTAAAGTTCCTTGTGCTGGGCTCCCTGCTTTCTGTGACCAGTCTGTTTATGGTGGGCGTGTGCAAAGGAAGCTGCGGCCTTGGAAGAGGGGAACCGAGGGAAGAGACTCCTGCCTGGACAGGGCCTGCCAGTTAGGGAGAGGCCCTCACATGTTCAGGCTGCAGACAGAGGTGCTGGTTGGTAAGGGGACGCCAAGCTGTGGGGGTAGGACAGCACCATCTGATTGGTCACTGGGCACTGGGCTAAGCCCGAGCTATTGGGGGGCTTTCCTCCAGGCCTTCCTCTGCAACTCCTACTGTGGTTCTGGACTCTAAGCTCTACCCCAGGCTCCATGTTGGCTTGCCTGGGGTTTGGGGTGGGTAGCCGAGGCTAGTTTAGGCCTCCCCTAAACACCTGCCTCCAAGACCCTGCCCACCTCTGTTGCTAGCTCTCAGCTTTCGCTTTCACAACGATGACAGCTTGCCTGATTACACAGCTGGCTGTCCCCTGGTCACTATGGTCCATTCCCCAGCACCTGCAGCTGGCTCTGCCAGGAACTCACTACAGCTTCTTCCAAGCACGGGTAGGCTCAAGCCCAGGGGTCTGCCCCTGCCATCAGGCCCTTTCCCTGGGCCTTGCAGAGGCGCCAAGGTGGAGTCTGCACAGGGGCCGGCAGATAGAGAGGGCACAACCTGATCCATGAAACTTGGGTCTGATGGAAATGAGATGTGTGTAGGACCAACAGGATGGGTGGCATCTCCACCTCTGCCTTGCCTCAGCCCTCATGGCCCAGCTGACCCTGCCTCTGTTCCCAGTCTCTGTCCCCATCTAATACCTAGCTACCTCCCACTTGTTTCTTAGTCTCAGCCTTACCCACCAAAGAACCAGCCATGGAAGGAAGGGGTGACAGAGGGGTAGCTATGAGGGTAAGGGGTATTGGAGTGGCATCCACAGAGGGAAGAAGTAATGGAGGGGTGGCCATGGGGGAGGGGAAGAGGTAAAGGCAGCATGGGAGGGGGGAGCAATTCAATTCCAAGGTTGAACCTGGCAATTCAGGCTGTGTCATGATAAGAAAGCCATTTCCCGTGATGGGCTTCTAATCCAGGCTGCCTTTGCATTCCGAGGCTCCCTCCTCCTGCTGCTATGTGTGCCATCTCAGGAAGAGCTTCTCTCTACTCCTGGTGAATCTTGCTGAGCAGTGAGCCATGGCTGGACAAAGGCCAGAGGCCAGAGGACACAGACCCAGGAGGAACGGGAATTGTCAATGATGCACCTGATCCCTAGGGCTGAGCTATGTGTAATTCATACTCTCAGACGGTAAGCTCATTAGAGCCTCATGCCAGCCCCTGAGATAAGTAGGGATCACCCCATCTTGCAGATGGGGAAAGAGAGTCTGGAAATAAGTGGGGCTATGGTGCAGGAGCTGGGGAAGGAGAGTGGGAAAATGGCACAAACCAGGGAAGGGATGCGAGAGGTGATGCTGGGCAGGGCCACTAGGGCCTCTTCTCCCCTCCAGGCAAGGATAGGAGACGCAATCTTCCCTCACATTAGCTTCTTCCTGTCGGCTTGACCCTGCCGAGGGGATGAAAAGAGGGGCAGGGATTTCATCCCCAGACTGCAGACCATCGGGTGGCATTGGCAGCACCTTGCTGCTGACTGGGCAGGTGCCCTATAGGTGGAGAGGCCCTATAGGTGGAGAGGCTAAGGCAGTCACAGGGACACAGGGGCCGGTGGCTGTGTGGACCATGAATCCCGTTTGCCTCCCTTTGTGCCCTACCCCATCACTGAGTCCCACTGGGGAGAGATGGTATTCTCCAAGATTGGTAGGGTCCTTTATTCTCCTACCTGGCCCTTGCTGGCCCCAGTTTAGATGGGAGGTACAGGCTGCGGGAGGCTCACCATGACAGCTGGTGGCTGCGCAGGGCTGTGGGTGGTAGCGGGTAGGGACTTGCGTTAGCAAGCAAGCTAATCTCATTTGGTTGTTGCAGCCCATACCACCAAGGCTGCATGTTAAGTGGCCGGAGGCAGGCCCAGGAGCGGGGCTAGCCTCTATATAGAGGGAGGCAGCCCAAGCCAGCCTTTGAGTAGGAGGAAGCGACAGAATGAGCGGCGGGAGGAACCATTAGGGCCCATTCCATGTAGCATCTGCAGGGAGATGAACTCAGGGCCACCCAGTCCTCTCAGCTGTGCCCTTTCTTCCCAGTCATCCTCTGGCAGGTGGCCTCAGGTGGGTCGGCAGAAGACCCCTGAGTCTGTGCCCCTGGAGAACCATTTCCCTCCTGTGTGTTGGCAGAACTGCGAGGCCGAGGGACCCATGGTCACGGTGCAGGCAGGAGAGGTGCTGGTGGTGAAGGGCCTGGGGGAAACTTGTCTAGAGGCCCCTTTCCATCACCCTAATTCTCAGAATCACTGGAGGGAGAGAGGGCCGGAGAACACTCAGGAAATATAAAAAATGAGGCTGGAAGCTTTGTGGACTAATGTAGAAACATCTTTCGCTCAGAGGGGAGAGAGCAGTGTCAAGGATGTGGTGCCCGGGGCATGGTGGGGCCAGGCTGGGCCCTGGCACCTCCTGGATGCATCCACGCTCCCAGTGTGGCCTCACATGCAGAGCTGTCCTTGCTGAGGGGGGACCTGGAGTCACAGGGAGCCTGGCCCTTGGGGAGAGAGCTGGGAGCCTGAACTCTCATCCCAGCAGGGACAGGAGCAGAAGCCAGAGCCTGGGAGGCACTGCAGATAGTCCCAGCTGTCACCTAGTTCCCTTGATGGCAGCTGCCAAAGCCCCTGCGGCAGCTGACTCAGCCTCGCTCAAGCTCGTGGCTCAGGTGTGGCTGATATGTGCGGTGTCGGCCGCATCTGAGGGATTGGGGACCATTCGTTGAACCACCTGGAGCTCGTCTCCTTACCTGTGCCCTAGCGCCTACCCCACTTCCCTTCAAGGAAAGCACTATTTTCACAACATATCACTCTGAAAGCACCCCTCAAATGCTTGCCCCCTCCCCCCAGTGAGCCTCCATTGCAGTGCCTTGGGCCTTCAGGAAACCCCTGTGTCTGCTGACGCATAACGGTGGGCACTGACGCTTCCGTCTCTGAGCCTTGGATTTCCCATAGGTAAAGTGGGAGTAGATGTCCTTTCCTGGGAGCCTGAGCGTGTGGCTCAGTTGGTAGAGCGCTCGACAAGCATGCAGAAAGCCCTGGGTTCAGTCTCTAGAACCAGCCACAGTGACAACCCCAGCAACCCAGAGGTGGAGGCAGCAGGATCAGAAGTTCAAGTTTGTCTTTGGCTGCGTTTCGGTCTTGAGGTCAGACTGGGGCACATGAGACTCTGTCTCAACAAGGCAGAAGAGAGCTGGGCATGGTGGTGCACACCTTTAATCCAGTACTCCGCAGGCAGATGGGTGCCTGTGAACTGGAGGTCAGCCTGGTCTACAGAGCAAGTTCCAGACAGTCTCCAAAGCTACACAGAGAAACCCTGTCTCGACACACCAAAATAAATAAATTAATTAATGACTAAACGAAAGAAAGAAGACAGACACACAGAGGTAACGAATATAGGAACTCTGTAAGAAACAAAATGGAAAGCAAATACCTGTGGAGACGACAATCTGCCACAGGTGCTCAATCTGTGCAATGTTTGAATTCTCAGGGACATAGACTTGGTGTTGTGGGAGCTGGAAAAACTGCCCCCTGCGGCAAGGCCAGGTGGCCCGCCAGCATTTGCCCGGCCTGGCTAGCTCAGTCGGTAGAGCATGAGACCCTTATTCTCCGTTTCATGTGTTCGAGCCTCACATTGGGGAAATCCACAGATGCTAGGGTAGAGGATTTATTTCTTTAAGGGATGAAATAGGGAACACACATACAAATACAGCGGGAAGCTACTCTTTGCCTCTTAGTCCACCAGGGAAGGGTGGAGAAGCTCCAGACTAGGTCCCCGAACAGTGTCTAAGTGGAGACCTCAGTCCAGTTTGCTTGCTTTTTTTTGTTTGTTTGCTTTTGCTTTTGTTTTGTTTTTTATGTTTTGAGACACGGTTTCTCTGTGTAGCTTTGTAGACCAGGCTGGCTCCAAACTCAGAGATCTGCCTGCCTCTGCCTCCCGAGTGCTGGGATTAAAGGCGTGTTACACCACTGCCCGGCTCTGACCTCCGTTCTTAATCCCATTGTGTATCAGAGAAAATCACGCCCATATGGTGGATCACTGGTTAGTTGAGTCAAGCTCCCACAACACTTGGGTCTAGTGAAAGGCATGGGTTGGACTGGAGTTCTCACAGCCTGCCTGTGGGGAGCCAGAGAGCCAACCTTCGGCCCTTATCACATTCCAGTATGACCCCCACCCATCCCCCAGTTAAGACCCCAGGCTTCGGTAAGGTCATTGTCAAGTCCACTGAGCTTCAGGACTGACTCTTCTGGGTGGAAGGAAGGCTTCTGAGCTAAGTCTCTGCTGTGGGAAACCCCTGCTGAAGTCATGAGCAAGGGCCCTGGGGCTCAGGCCATCTGTCAGGGTCAGAATCCTCACTTGAACTCCTCCCACGAAGACCTTCCCCACTGCACCTGGCTCAGGCTGGCTCCGATGCCGCTGGGGGCAGGTGGGGGTGGTCATCAAATGTATGGGAAGCAGCTCCACCCCCTCTCCAGCCAGCTGGAGCCTGGGTCCGGGATGGCAGTTCAGCTGGCAGTTAAAGTCCCCTGGTTGTCTAATTTAATCACAGCTGTGTGCACGGTGACTCTATAAATAATTTTTAGTGCGACATAACCATTATTTCACTAATTGCTTCATGTGCACCCCTGGCCTGTGAGATAAATTAAAGTTTGCTGAGTCAGCACCTTTGGCCGCTGAGGCTCTGGGGCTTCAGAAAGTGATGCCCAGAAGCTAGGTTGTCCCTAAGCCAAGCTGAACTCTCAGGGACATAGACTGGGCTCAGCCTGGCACCCTGAGGGCTGGGTACGCAGGGACAGAGGGTTGGAGGGGTGAGGAGCCATGAGGAGAAGGGGCTAATGAGGGTTACCTATAGAGTTTTACAAGTTGAATCCGGCACAAGGGCGCTTGGCTGAGAGGCAAGAGTAGGCTGATACCCAGGGCAAATGACACTACATCAATCCGCGAGTCCTATCTTAGATTTGTGCGCCCTAAGGCAGTACAAATGGGCTCGCAGCCCCAGATTTTTACCTTAGCAGGCCACCTAGTTGTCAGGTTCCCTCCCTGTCAGAGAGACAGCAAAGTATTATGTCATGATGACACTTTGGGGACCTGGGTTTTAGATCAGGGCTGCTGAGAACCCTCAATAATATCGCTTCTCTTTCTGGGTTCCACCATCTGCACAGCTCATCTTGTGCCAGGCAAGACTAAGGCTGGGCCCGGAACCCCTGCTGGCCTGTGTCCGGACCCTGGGTTCCCTCCTCCACAGGGCCCAGAGGTAAGGGATGTGACTTTGTAAAACAGGGTGCTGATGCTGGTGGGTCAGGGCAGGATGGAGCTCAGTGCTTCTTCTTAGTCTAACTTCCCCAAAGCCTGGTTGTGAGGGAAGCTGGGCTAGCACGCTCCTCCCCAGTGTGTTAGGGCATTCCCTCCACTTAGGACTCTTGTTCTGGGAGCACGGTGGTCTAAGGAGAGGGCCCAGTTCCAGAGCAGCAAGACCTCTTCTTCCTGGCCTGTCCACAGCCCAGTGAGCACAGAGTTAGCCTTTGCCAGTCTGCCACTCACAAGCAATCCAGGGTCTCCCTCCCCACCAGGAAGCAGGGAAGATAAACCTGAGTCCTGCAGGCTGAGGGCAGCCCTGGGCCTACTGCTCAATGCCACTTCCTTCAAGGGCAGCTCAGGTCCTGACTGTCTGTCCGTCCAGTGGTGTCTGGCCCTGCAAGCTCGGAGTATGCTGCTCCTGCTAGTCCCTATCACCAGCTTGGCTCGTCATGACTGAGGGCAGCAAGCCCAGACCCCCCTCTCGCCCGAAAGGCTGGCCAGAAAGGCGCTTTCTAAGGATGAACAGAGTGACAGATGATCCTCGTTACCTGTGTCCTTGGCTCCCTGCACAGGGCTGCGGCTGGGATAATGTTGTTACAGCCCCTGCTGATTGAATGCTTATGGAGGGGCCAGGCCCTGTCCTGGGACCTCTGCTCATCATTCCTGGCCTGTAATGCTTGAAATGTGACAGGAAGGAAAGCACTTTCCTTGTTTGGTGAAAGGAAAACTGTGGGGTTCAGAGAGGTGTAGTGGCTCACCCAGAGACACACAGGCATCAGCGGCTGAGCTGAGATTTGGACACATTCTCCCCACCCCGGGCCTACTAGGCTCATGCTAGCACTGGATTCTCTGCCGCCCCTTTCTGGGCAGGTCGATGAGGATGCCTAGGGGAAATGGTAGGACTACTGGCTATGTCATCAAGTCCTCCTCCATGATGGTAGTGGCAAAGGCACAGCAAGAGCGGCTGAGTAGCTCTTATGTCCCAGCCTTTACAGCTTCTCTCTCAAACCTGCCATGCAGAAGGAATCTCCTCACCCCAGGGACCAAGACGGAGGTGGAGGACTACAGTGTCACCTGTTGGGCACATGCAGTGACACAGCTCAGTTGGCAGAACCCTTGCCCAGCAGGCACGGAGCCCTGGGTTTAAGGGCCAGCATCACGTTAGCAGAGGGTGTTGGAATATGCCTATAATCCCAGCAGCAGAAGCAAGGGATCCGAAAGTTAAGGTCATCTTCAGCCTGTATAGAGAGCCCAAGGCTATCCTGGGCTACATGAGACTCGTCTCAAAACTGAAATAACAACAAGCAGGTGGCAGGGTGGGTCTCACCTGAGGTTCCAGGAGGGGGCTCTCTACTCGATTCCTAGGTCACTGTGAGATCTGGGCCCCTGAACAGCCCGCCCCAGTCAGGGATGGCAGGGCTGGTTTATCCTTGTCTTCCAGATCCCACACACTAGCTCCCTCTTCCACAGCTGCCATTGGGACAACCCCAAGGCACGTTGTTAGTCTCTGGCCTCTGCTTCCCCTTGTCCCTGGCACACCATTACCACCCGGGAAATGCTGAAAGCTGATGACAGCACTCTGGGTCCAGCTTCTCCAAGGTCCCTGCTTAACGTCCAGAGAGGCCATGAGGACAGAGGGCAGCCGGGAGCAAAGTAGCTGCTGACATCCGCAATTGATACCCAGATGGGTCATGCAGTCTGCTCACCCCTAGTCATCCAGCCTGCTGGCCTAGCAGTGTGGGGACACAGACATCCCTCAGGCTGGCCTCCCCTGCTAGAGCCAGTCTGTTCCCTCTGGTCTCGCCACATTTCTGAGCACAGCCCTTGAGGCCTCTTTGTGTGGGCCATCTCCCCAGCATGGCCTCTCAATTGGTCATTTGTACTAAAACCCTTTGCTGACCACCTGTATGTCTGTCTGTCAGTGTTCCAAACACAGCAGAGGACAGGATGGGCAAGGCCTCGCTGTCCTGGGAGGACCTGGCAGTGAGCAGGTTCTTGCAGGGATGGGAGTGTTAAAAAAACAAACAAACAAAAAGTGATCTCCACAGATAGGTTTTCAGGGATCAGTGAGGGAAGACAGAAAACCGCCCGTTTTAATTTCCCTGATCGCCACCTGAAACAGAACATCTCTCTTCAGCTACCCAGGCTGGGGACTCGGCATACAGTATTACAGTGCCCGTGACTCTGTCACCTGTGGAAATCAGATATTGCCTGTCACGTGGTAGCTGTCGCAGACATTTCGAAAGATCGTTGACACTTATCAACGCTTCAAAATTGTTAAGTTAATGGAACTGCTACGTGATCTTTGTGTTTGAAGCGGCAGGGAGACAGTGGTCTGGGACTGTAGCTCCTATTTGTTTTGCAAATATTTTGAAGGCTGTGCTTCCATATAATCAGCTGCCTTTGGCAATCTGTGCATTTTTTTCTTTGCTTTTCAAACATTATTCCGAGTTAGGGGGTCATAAGCTTCACATAGCCCTGCCTCTAATGGGTTGCTATCTATGCCTGCCCAGGAGGGTGACAAACAGGGCAGGTTGAGATGGAGTGCTTGGGACAGGACACCCTCTGGGGGAGGGGTATTCTATCCGGGTACTCAGAGGTAGCCTCCAAGATGAAAGACTGCCCAGTCAAGTTCACAGTGGGCAAGGGAACCACAGGGCCACAGACCCTAGGCTAAGATGGAGCCCAGAGACCAGGATGCTTAGAGCAAAGTCAACGTGGGAAAGAGGGCAGAAGGGCAGGGAAAGCATGAGCAGGGTCTCACCTTCTGAACGAGGGGGCTGCAGCTGAGCAGGCCTGTGCCATCACATCTGTGGCTTAGAACGGCCACTTAGGGGAGCTAGGGGATGGCTCCGTGGGTGGAGTAGTTGCTGTGCAAGAGTGAGGACCGCAGTTCAGACCTCTAGGACTCCCATGCAAAGCCAGGTGTGGGCACATGCAAGCCTGTAACCAAAAGGAGTGTTGGGCTTGCAGGCTGCCAGCCTAGTTCCAGGCTCAGATAGACCTCGTCTCAAAAGGATAAGGTGGGGAGAGTAAGGGAGCAGGGTGCCCCCACTGGCACCCTACAAATACTCAAACACACAAAAACAAAGAAAAAAGACTTGCCTTGGGTATTGGCATGGCAAAAAGGTCAAGGGGACCAGGAACAAGGCCGGGCATTTGGGGAAACATGATGGTGGCTTGTATCAGGCAGGTGTGGGCATCCCTGCCCAGGGAGAACCGGGGACCGGGCTTGCACCACTAGAAGGAGCCCCAAGCCCCACTTGGCTGGGCTTATAGGTGTCCCCAGCCGATTTTCTGGGCGCAGCCAGCTTTCTCCTCATTCTTCACCCTGGCAGAGGCTGCCAGCTGCCTGCCGTGGTCCATTTCCCCCTTCTGATGATGAGGATTGCATCCCAAGCTTGTCTGCAATGTAACATGGCCAGCTTAGAGGCCATATCTCCCAGCCTCCTTTTCAGTTAAGGGTTGCCATGGAGATCTAATTAGAAGTCATCGGGTGGGGCTTCCAGGAACAGGCTTTTTATAGGAGGCTGACTCATTCTTTAGCCCCTCTTCTTCCTCTTTCTTCCTGGAACATGGGCTCTGTCTCTGTTGAAGGCTCTGTCTCCAAGAGTCTTTTTGGTGTATCATGAGGAAAAGTGAAGGGAACCAGGGACCCTAGACCCAGATATCTCAAAGGATGAGCCCCAATATGGACTCCTCTGGGCGGGGCCAAAAACTTTTAAGGGCTTGAGCCACTGTAATTGGGTCTTGTCACTAACACTGGGATATAATCGTCACTGGACACAACCACAAATCCTGCTTCTGTTGGACAGTGCCATCTGAATGATGACCCCTGAGACTTGCTGTGCCCAATGCTGAGTCATCTGTCCTTTTCCTGAGGATTCTGGACACATGAGAAAGGAGAGCTGGTGGTATAAGGTTGGCGTGTAACCTGTTAGATGATAAGAGTAGGTGGGCGGCTGCCCACCTACTGCCCATCTATTCATCCATCTATCCACCTATATAGACACCCATCCATTTTTCCATCCATCTACCTACTCATTCATTCATCCCCCTACACTTACCCATCAATCTCCCATCCGTCTATTCGCCTATCCATGTAACCATATGCCTATCCGTCCACTCATCCACCTAGCTTCTCACTCATTGGCCCATCCATCCGTTTACCCACCCACCCATCTGTGCTGGCTGCTTTTATGTCAACTTGACACAAGTTAGAGCCATTTGGGAAGAGGGAACCTCACTTGAGAAAATGTCCCCAACATATTGACCTGTGGGCAAGCCTGTCAGCAAGAATATGGTGCATTTTGTCATTGCTGCTGCTGCTGATTGATGTAGGAGGGCCCAGACCCTGGTGGGAGGTACCACCTCTTGGCTGGTGGGCCTGGGAGATAAAAGAAGACAAGCTGAGCAAAGCATAATGAGCAAGCCAGTAAGCAGTGTTCCTCTGTGGCTTCTGTATCAGCTCCTACCTCCAGGTGCCTGCCCTGCTTGAGTTCCTATCCTGACTTCTTTGATGATGGACTGTGACATGGAAGTGTAAGCTGAAATAAACCCTTTCCTTCCCAAGTTGCTTTTAGCCATGTTTATCATAGCAATAGAAATGCTAAGACACCATCCATCTACCCATCCATCTACTCTCTCACCCACCCACCCACCCACCATGTATCCATCCATCCATCCATCCACCCACCCACCCACCCCTACATCTACCCATCCACTCAGACATCCACCTATCTTCCCACGCCTCCACCACCCTTCTCTCCATGCAGTCTTCCATCTCCTCTTCCTCTCATCACTGTATGCTATACCTTACATTAGGTACTGAGGCCTGTGATATGAGTAACGCATAACACATCTTATTTGATGCTCAGTTGTGTTTTATGACAGGCGTTTCTGAAGGAAGGGAACCATGACTGTCCCCATGCAGAAAAAGTGGGTGCTATGAGACACAAGTCCCACATCATGTGTATGCATTCACCGGCTAAACATTTTTAATTAAAAAATACATGTACATCTCGTTTGGGTTTTCAGCATCTGCCTGGCCCCTGAAAGGATTCTGGGCTTATGAGAACATACAGAGATGAATAGATGTGGTCCTGCTGCCAGGGAGCTGACAGTCTCGTGGGGAAGAGAGAGCAGCAAACAATTCCAGTACAGTGTTGTGGGAGGGGCGGAGAAGCAGGGATGCCAGGCTGCTTGACAGTGTCTTGAACGACCCCAGTGTCTGTTCTGGGCTACTGTCTGCAAGTGATGACCAGATGTCCTCCCCTTCATCTCCTAGGCTTCAGCCCCTAGGCTGAGAATCGAGACGCCTGCCTCTCAAGCACAATGTGGGTCTGGGTCTCTCCCTCGAGGGCAGGCCCTTGCATATTTCCATCCCCCAAGTCACTGTTATTGTGACCAAATGCCCAAGTCACAAAATGAGTGGCAAAGCAGCCAGTGGCTGAGCCAAGCCAGCATGCAATCTATGTCTTTACAGGTGAGCCCCCGCTGGCCTAGCGTGAATGTCCAGGAGACGGCAGGGAACTCAGCCTCAGTCTGGAGTGGGATGGGGCTGAGGGCAGCAGGGGCTGTCTGCATGCCTGTGCTGAAGAGGAGGACCTGGGCTGTTTGGAGAATACGGTCTTTTCAGAGCAGACCTTTGAAATCGAGCAAGAATAACTTTAAACAATAAGATGCTTCTCTTTCCCCCTCGGCTGTTGCCCAGGCAACGCCAGAGTGCTCAACAACTGTTTAGTTTTTTAAGAAACCAAATCTCCCTCCCTTTGGTCAGCTACCGCCAGGAAGATGAAGAGGCGGCGGAGGCACCCCTCACGGCCCATTGTGTGGGAGCCAGGGTCAGCTGCCTGCAGCAGTGACATTTAGATCTGACGTTACATATTATAGACGAACCCCAAGCTGCACTCCTGAGGCGAGTGCTCCCAAACTGGGGAGGCTTTAAGCTCCAGCCTGGACTGTGCCTGTGAGTGAGGAACTCTGGCAGTTTGGGGTCATTTCCAGAGGCTGACCTCCACCTGCCAAAGCGTCTAGAAAATGGTGTGGGCGTGCAGCTGCCATCTGTCCCCATGCATCTGCATTTCCTGGCTCAGGAGAGTCTTCATTAGGCCAGAGGCCACCTTGAGCAGGGAGCTTTTAGCCCTACAAGCTCAGACTTTTGGGAGGCCTCCATCAAAGAGGGAGGGAGGCCTCGCTGACCCCCACTTCATGTAGAGAAACCAGTGGTGCATTCCGAAAGAAAGCATCTAGATGTCAGGCCCTACATCCAGAAATTGTATGTCTGTCCTTCGATGGAGAGAAGTATCGCTGTGTGCCCATTTCCTAGCTGTAAAAACTGAAGCAGTTGACATAACTACTGGCTGAGGCCTGATTCAGAGCTACTCCAGCTCGACCACGTGGTGGGGCTCACAGCCACTCATCCACACTGCCTCTGGAGGTTTTGTGACTGATGGCAGACCTTTGCAGAGCTCTGGGCAATGAACTCCCCTGCTCAGGGTGGGGGTGGGGGACCAGCTCTGCAGTTTGCCTCCATTAAAGGAAAGCAGTCAGGTTGGTAACTCATTCTGGGTTGTGTCCCCAGGTAAGCTGAAGGACACATATACAACAACATTCATTTTGCGTATCTATAATGTGGGGGCATACTCAGGTGGCAGAGGATGAGGAAGACAGTAATTATAGTGGCCACTTACAGCCTGATGTGATGACTCAGGCCTGTAATTCTAACACCGAGATCGAGACAGGAGGACTGCTGTGAATCTGGGTCTAGCCTGGAAAACAGAATGAGACCCTGACTCAGACAAACTCCCAAACTAAAACAGGGCACAGGAGATAGCTTAGTAGGCAAAGAACTTTCAGTGTAAGCACGGGGACCTGAGTTCAGTGCCCATCTACTTTTTAAGGAACAAACCTCAGGCGTAGCACTTGTTTGTGATCCAAGCTAGGAGGTAAAGGGAGAATAGGGTGGGGAGAGGGGGAGGAGAGGCAGGGAAGTGAGTCTGTGGGGCTCTCTGGTCAGTCATCCTACTCGGCTGGAAGAGTTCCAGGCTTGTCAAACAAACACCACACACACACACACACACACACACACACACACACACACACACACACACACACACACACACTCCCAAACAGACAAAGCAGTCCTATGGAACTTGTATGCTTCAAACAGAGTATAATTAATGCCACTATCTCGATGATCCCAGAACACAGGTCTTACCAATTCCACTTTCTTTTTTTATGATTTATTATTATTATTTGTGTGTGTGTGTGTGTGTGTGTGTGTGTGTGTGTGTGTGTGTGTGTGTGCGCGCACCTGTGCATTGGTGTGCCTGAATGTGTGTCTGTGTGTGGGTGTCAGAAGCCCTGGAACTGTAGTTACAGACAGGTGTGAGCCACCATGTGGGTGCTGGGAACTGAACCTGGGTCCTCTGGATGAGCAGCCAGGGCTCTTAACCACTGAGCCATCTCTCCAGCTCCCTCCCCCCAATTCCACTTTCAGATCAGAAGAGGAGGCACAGAAAGGTAGGGGCTTCCTGGCTGGAAATCAACGAGCATGGGAACCTGGGAA
This sequence comes from Cricetiscus sungorus, assembly GCA_030556225.1. Taxonomy (NCBI): domain Eukaryota; kingdom Metazoa; phylum Chordata; class Mammalia; order Rodentia; family Cricetidae; genus Cricetiscus; species Cricetiscus sungorus. The sequence continues at coordinate 5,313,833 of JANBXA010000391.1, read as the reverse complement.
CAGCCCTAGCACACAGTAGGTTTAGAGAACCCACTGTCTTTTCCTGGGAGATGGGCTTTTCCGGGGGGTTCTGTCTCCTGGGAAACAAAGCACACAACAGGAGAGAGGTTTAAATTTAGAAAAGCTAAGGCAGGTTAGATTAGACCCTTATCCAGCCGGGCAGCAGACTCAGGATGGGAAATTGGCTTCAGCTACAACAAAAACACAGAAGAGGAAGCCTTGACACCCCGTGAAACAAGAAAGGCAGGGATGGGGAGAGGCGTGATGGGGAGCCTTACTGTGCATGTGTGCCTGTATGTCCACATTAGTGTGTGTGTGTGCGCGGGGTGGGGGGTGAGTGTTGGCAGCAGCAGGGACAGGTCCAGGCCTGGACAGGCAGCCTTGTCCTGTGTGGAAATCCTGGAGGCTGCACCTCCCCAGCAGTGACAGAGAACATGGGCAGGAAACAAGTTGCTAAGTGAAGAATGTTTCCCTTCTTCTTGCCCAGATGCCACCCACCAGCACCACCTCCCCTGCAGAAAGTCCCTGTCCCTTCACCCTGCCACCCAGCACGTCTCGATTAGCACTGCTAAATGGCAAGCCCAGAGGTACAGTGAGGGAAGGGGCCCGGGTAATGAACTCCCATTGGTTTCCTTAGCAAGATCACTGCCTTAATTTACGAGGCCTGAGTGAGTCTCATTTCCCCAGTGCACGTTGAGTAATTAACTATTAATAAAAGCATTACTGAGTTAACCACGGGGGCATGTTTAATTCATGGGGCAACCCGGAACAGGACGGTGGCAAGGCTCAGTGGGGGATTCCTCCTAGGGCCAAAAGAGAGCAGCAGGGGGGCCTGGCTTGCTAGACCTCAGCCTCCTGTGGTGGGCCATTACTGCTGCCCCTAGGCAGAGGGGCTTAATTGGCAGGAGGGCATCAAAACTGCCTGGCATCCCTCGCAGAGGGTGGCAGTGCAGGGAGAAGACATGGGGCTCTGGGCAAAAAGACTCCTCATTGAGTAACCAGGGTAAGTGACCTTGGACAAGTAGGCAAACATCTCTCAGTCTTTTTCTGTTTGCGTTTTTGTTGTTGTTTACATCTGGAAACAGGGCTGTAAATAACAACCATTTCCAGAGTGTAGGCTAGGGCAGGGAGGGACTGACGGCACAGATTGGCAAGTGGCAAAGCTTTTGCACAGGCTGTTCATCAGGACCCGAGGGGACACTGCTGGGGTCACAGAGAGGGGAGGGGGAGATACTGCTCTTTCAAGAGGACAAGATGGACAATCCCTATCCCCGTCAGAATGCCTCCTGGGGTCCACGGGCTTTTCAGAAGCCAAGCTACCCCCTTTCTTGTGCATGTCCAGCTAGCAACTGTCCTGGTGCCCACCCAGCCTCTATGCCTTAGCGTCTGCCCTGCCCTGTGAGTGCTCTGCTTTCTCCTGTGTCCCAGTGAGCTCCTCTGTCACCCTGAAGACTAAGCTCAAAAGGCTAGGTCTTTCTCAAAGTGGTTTTCCTGACTCAGATGAGTCCAGACAACTGGTTATGCCCTTCTGTGTCTCCTTTCCTGCCACTGTCCCTTGTCCCCTTACCCATTATCTATCCATTCACCTGCCAATCTATGCATCCATCTATACATCTATCTACCTAGTTACCTATCATCCATCCATCCATCCATCCATCCATCCATCCATCCATCCATCCATCCATCCATGCATATCATCTATCCATGCACCAATTCCACCCACTTATCTATCAACCCACTTACCCATTTCCCATCTGTCCACTCATCTATTTACCCACCCACACGCCCATCTTAACTGTCCATCTCCCATCCATGTATCCACCCAACCACCCAGCCATCACATTTCCTGACTACCTTGTTTATTGGTTTGAAACTCTGGACAAATGAGGCTTTCCCTAAATCAGAAACTCCTAACTTTTTAGGAGTTAAGAGCACACTATCTAAAACAGAAAACAAACACCCCCAAACCACCACCACCACCAAAACCACACACATGCGCACATCCATGACCCATGTTGCTCTCCTTTGCAGATTCCTGATGATCCTGGAGCGTGGCTGTGGTCCTGAGGATGGGGACACCATGATACAGTGGGGGACTGTCTTGCAGAAAATTGCCTACTGGAAGGCATGCCTCATTCCAGGGGGAGGTCCACCTCCAGTGACTGAGTAGCACCAGGTAAGGGCAGTTATCCAGCAGGGTAACACTGATGGGCTCCAGAATGGCCTTGTTGCTTCACTGTCCAATTGCCAAGTCCCACCCTTCTCTGTCTCCCCAGGGACACTTCCTAGTAGACTTCCTCCTCTGTCAATGGGTGTTTCAGTGGGACTGCTGGGTTCCATGAGGACGAGGGCATGTTTTAAAGATCTCCAGGGCTCACACAGGCAGGCGCCTGCAGACGCTCCAGAAGCTTTTCCTGAAATGTATTCTGATGGATTTCCTTGTCCCCAACAGGAGGGTTCTTCTCAGACATTAGGAGAAACGATGGCCCTGCCACCAGATGCCAGGGCCTGGGGGTTGCTGGCCTGCTTCAGGGAAATGTACTAGGTTGCCAACGAAACTGTAAATAACCATGGGAACAGCAGTCAAGCCCATTGGTTGTTCTGAAGCTGGGGGAAGGGGGCCTGGCTGATGTCAGGGCTGTGTGGCTAGGGGGCAGGCAGAGGCTGGACTGGACTGGCACTCGCTGCTGGAGGGGGATGGGAACCTGCCCATCTGACTGAGCAAATCGTTTCAAATTTACAACTACTACCACCCTTCACACTATTTTAAAATCATTTTTATAACATTTAGGGGGGAGCACATGTGAGTAACAGACAGAAGGCAATCTCTGGAAGTTGCTGGTCTCCTTCTACTGTGTGGGGCCCTGGGATCAAATTCAAGTTTAGGAACTGGTGACTAGCACTTATTTTTTTTTTTCCACAGAGCCATCTCCACTACTGGAAATTCCTCCATGAAACAAACACCATTACAAGGTCCCTGTGTCCCTGTGTGCAACCCCTTTAGTTGGGGCTCCGATGCTGGCTGCTCCTCTCCCTTGTGACCTGGATAGGCTGCGATATCTGCAATATGGATGCAGAGAGCTAATAGTACCCAACACAGTCAGTGGATTTCCATACATCCCTTATCTTCAGTTGCCCAAGAGATAAATTATTCCATTTATAGGCAAAGACACGGGCTCAGAGGGGACCAGCCACACACCCAAGGTCACCCAGCCCACAGGGCAGAGGATAGAGGACTTCTAGATTCATGGCGTCTGTGAGGTTAGTTTCCACAGCCAAGATGAAATGGGTCCACAAATTCTAGCTGTCTGGGCCATATGGGATTAAATAATCCACATGAAGAGCCAGGGAGTAGCCTTTCTGTCTGTCCTCTCCACTCCTGCTCTTTCCCTGGGCTGGAAGGACAATGACTCTGCCTTCATTGCCAGCAGTCTGCCATGTGGCCATCACTCCCTGGGTGGCTCACTCTGAAAGGACGACCCAGGAGCCCCCACCCTCAGGTCTTTGGACAACACCAATTCACGGTGATAGCTATGATGCTTGCAGGTACCATGGGATGGATTCTCCTGATGCTAGGCAACCTCTTTTAGGCCACTGGGGTTTTTACAGCACAGGAAGAGACATATTGGGATGATCCCCTGAGCTCCTAAGCTAGAGAGGGTCCCAGAATGAAGATGCAGGAATACCAGGCTCTCAGCACACCTCTGGCTCACTCATGTCCACACACCAACCACAAGCATCCTCGTTGACCTTCCTCCCACTGTGGGCTCCGGGGAGAGGTGGTGGGCATGTAAGCACTTAAGACTCAGCCCTAGGTCAGCCCTCCCTTCTGCTGCTGCAGGAGCCCTGGAGCTGGGACAAACAGTACAGCCTCAGAGCCCAGTCACATCCTTAGCTTCCCTCAACCTGGGCAAACGCTGAGTTACCATGGTGACGCTGCAGCCCCCAAGATGCAGTGGTTGCAGACAGCATGTGTGGTTGGAGGGCTCAGGGCTAAGGGTGGACAGTCTAGACCGGGAGGCCAGGCAACTGGGTGGGCTGGGTGGGGGGAGGAGAGAGGGGAGGCCTCCTCTAGGCCTGGCTGGTAATTGCTGCTAAGTGAGGGGCTGTCATTGAACCCAACATGTGAGCGGCGAGGGCCCACTCCACACCCTGTAATTACCGCAGACAGCAGTGCCAGCTTGTGTCCTGGAGAGGGGGCGGTGCAGAGTAGACAGGAAGCTCTCATCCACCTGAGCCAGTGGGCTGTGCAGCCCTCTCCCATGCAGGCAGCCTCCCCAGCAACCAACCCCACCCCCATCCGTGCCAAGTTCTTCCCACATCGTTGGGGCTGGAACAAGAGCATCATAATCCTGACCTCTGAGCTTGCAGAACCCAAGGCAGGCAGGGGCCAGATAAGGTATTGCTCTGCAGTGCTGAGGTCAGCTGGAACTCAAAGCTGATCACAGTTGCAGCAACTTTAAGGGCCTCAGGAAGTCCTGGCTGCTCCTGGGCCTCCCTCTACAGCACAGGGTGGGCAAGAACTCACTTTCGGAAAACAGATTTTACTGGGACGTAGCCACGCCCCTTTGTGTCTGTGCCATGCAAGGCTTCTTTCCTGCTTCAAGTTGCAACAGACACCATATGGTCCTCAATGGAAATATTTACTATCTGTCCCTTCCAGAAGTCTGTGGTCCACACGTTCTGGGCATAAGCAATGGAGCTCTACTGGCTCCAGAGCTACACAGAGCCCCTGCTGGGTCTTTGCCCAAAGCTACACAGATGCCACTGCTGCCAGGCACCCTCTGCTGCCAGGTTTGGACAGGGGTGGCAGCAGGCCCGGCTGGAACCATAGTGTGGGCCAATGGCGCCACCTGCTGAGAGTGCTGGAAACACTTCCACAGGACCCCACAGCAGGGCTCAGCTCTGGGAGGAAGGTGCGACACAGCAGGGCTCAGCCCCACTGCCTGGCCCTTTGTCTGCCACTGGACTGTGGTCTACAGAACTGCATAACTTGGCCGACATTCTAGAACCGAGTCCCTTCTCACTACAGCATATAGCAGCCTTGAATCCTTGCCCAGCTGCTCAGTAAATTCTTTTCTAGGTCTTGGTCTCTTGGTTCTTGATAGTGTTTTAAGAATACATAGCATTCAATCTGTAACATTCTCCAGAAAGCCTGGGAAAGACATTATCCTCTTTTCTTCTTTTTTAAAAAAAGATACACAACCTGCAATACTGAGAAGCTAAGTCATTTGCTTAAGGTCACACGATGAGTACACAACAGAGCCAGAGTGCAAATGTAGGCTGTGAAACTAGTGAAGTCTCCAGAAGATGGTACTGAACAAACATTTATTTCTGGTGGTGGGTCCACAGTGTGGCCCCAAGGATGCAGTCTGGGCACAAACAGTAGCATGAGCTAAGAGGGCAGGCCAGAGGCACAGGCCCCAGGCAGGGGAAGGAGAGGCCTGGCCCCAGGGCTCGCCTTGTGCTCAGCCGCAGGCAACACTGGGCAGTGGAGGAGGAGATCATTACTTCAACTATAAATAAATCTACTCTGAGGAAGCTGCAGTCCAGGCGATGAGGCCCAGTCTCCCCGGGACTCTTCCCAATAACCGGAGAACTACCACACATCTCAAGTTCATCCAGCTCTCAGAGCCAGAGCAACAGTGGAGAAGAGGTCACTGGCTCCCTTCACTCAGGTCTGGGGGAGCCTGGCATCCACTTTTTGGACCAACCGCCACAGGAAAGAGGAGCCCGGCTCCTACCAGGGTAGACAGAGACTTCCACCTGCAGCAGCCCGAGGCGCCCGCTGGGCCCCGCCCCCACGGAGAGTTGCCAGCAGAGCTGACTGCACGGTGGCCTGCTTCCCCACTCCCGGACTGGCCGCTGTTGCCACTAGGTCACAAAATACTCGTCGTCGTCTTCTTCCTCGCACTGGCTGCTCTGGAGCAGCAGCTCCAGGTCAGTGCTGGGGCCCAGGTCCTTCGGGAGCTTAGGGCCACCATCACCTTGGGGTAGACACACCACAGTTACTGACCTCGTAGCCTTTTCTGGAAATGTCCCTATATTGTCCCAGGATAACAGAACCATCTGGCACATGTCCTAAGCTACAGCAATAGTTGGTGAGAGGCGGCTGGACGGACAGTGGGACAGTCAGTAATACTAAGCCATGGGGAGGAGGCCACCATACCTCTGGAGTGCAGAGCCTTGAGGGCCACATGCAGAGAGATGCCGGAGAGGCAGAGGGCAAAGCCCAGCCAGTTCAGGAGGCTGATCTGATCACCCAGCAGGTGAGCCGCCAACAGCAGGGTGCACACTTCCTGTAGGCAGAGGCAGGACATGGGGTCAGAGCTGGCATGACAGGCTGACTCGTAGGGCAGAAGTGGAGACTTCTGTCCAGATCACTGGCCTGCAGGCTGCCTGGTGTTACTGAGATGAAGGTGTATGGGTGCTTTCCATAGACTCCCGGCACAAGCAGAAAGCCATCCAGGCCCTAGATGAAAGGGTCCCATAGGAGTAAGGGAGTCTGCCATTGCTGGGCACCCATAGATGGACAGCCCTCAGTGTGGCCTTGGTAAGAAAGGCCTCTCTCCATCATAGCCAGGAAATCTTACACTGAAATGTTTGCTTTGGGTGTCACTGTTCCAGCGTGGGGTCTACCTGTCCACAGGGAAACTTCTCCACAGACCTGACCAGCTCTCAATGCTGGGACTCCTCACTGATTATCTAGATGTGCTCCAGCCACTGCCAAATAACCCAAGCTGCCAGTGTGGCGTGCGGCTTGGTCTGCATCTCCAGCTGAGCGCACTGGTTAGAAGGGGCACTTCCTCAGCTCTACAGGGGAGGCCATGGCACATCCAGGGTCACCCTCTGCAGCCTCATCTCCAGCCCTCTCAAGGTGCAGAGACAGGGACTGACGCTAAGAGAAGTCCACATGGCTCCTGCCAGTGTCGGGGTGGGGTCACTTCCCAGAGTGTACCTTAAAAATGCCAGCGATGGAGAGAGTCAGGCTGGATGTTCTGGAGACCAGGAGGAACTCAGAGAAGCCCAAACCAAAGGCTAGAATCCCGCCAAGGAAGAGGCTCCCCAGAACACGCAGGAGCAGCCCTGTGTCTTGGAAGCGGAAGATTTTCTCTGAGGTGGACAAATGGAGGCCTGAAAGCAACAGGGAGAGAGTGGGAAGACAGGGCCTGAGCAGTCTGCAGGCCCTTCTCAAAACTTCTGCACCTCTCCAGCATGGGGGTGTGGTGTGTGTGTGTGTGTGTGTGTGTGTGTGTGTGTGTGTGGGTGTGTGGCTTGTCAGGGCCTGAGCAGTCTGCAGGCCCTTCTCAAAACTTCTGCACCTCTCCAGCATGGTGTGTGTGTGTGTGGGGGGCTGGCCTGCTGATTGTCTGAGGTGGGAAAAAGGATGGGGGTGGGGTGCAGTTACAATAGTCCCATGCAGATGGCCTGAGACTCAGGGACCACAATGACACTACAGAGCTCAGGGCAACACAGGTCCCCTATCAGAACAGGGAGAAAGGAATTGAACCTGTGGACAGAGGCTGATTATACAGGACACAAAATGTATGAATGTAGGGCTCCTCGTCTTTACATTATGCGCATGTGTGTACATACATGTATGAGTGTGCACGAGCGACACACACATACGTGCTGGGATGGAACCCGGGGCTCACATTGGGCATATGCTCTACCACTGAGCTATACAGCCCAGCCCAAATCTGGGCCTTGCTACTATGAAGCTATGTGTACACTTGGGTAGAGAGATGTCCCCTTTTTGATTATTGGTTTTCCTACTGAGAGAATGACAGACTGTGACTAGATTGTCATTTCTCCAACAGGCAGTATAATCTAATGAATATATCTCAAAAAGAAAAAAAAATAAAAACAAACCTCAAAAAACAAAAAACCCAGAGCAGAGTGTGGTGGCAGTACACCTGTGCCCACAGCACCTGGGAGGTGGAGGCAGGGGACTGGCTCACGGAGCGGCTGCACAGGAAGCCCAAGCCCAGCCTGGGCTACACAAGACCCATCCGAAAGCATACCACACCACACCTGTAATTATATGACAAAGCTACAGCCCCTTGCTCCAGAGCACACATTAGTCTTTGCCTCACGTTTCAGAAACCGAAACCGTGGCCCCTCCTTAAAGAGCTCCCAGGCTTTCCCACAGCAAGGCCCCCACCCCCACCCCACCCCCACCCCGGGTTCATCAGAGGGGTGAGGTCATAGCCACTGGCCACAGTAGACACAGGTGGGAGCTGAAGGTAGACAAGAACTTTTTGGGGTTGAGGAAGAGGGAGGGGCGCAGAAATTTGACAACAGTTTGCTGTAGGCCAGGAGCCTGGCCATGTGGGGCCATCTTGTTGGTGCTGGGCTCGGCAGCACTGCAGAGGCAGAAGCAAATTGAAGGGAATTCGGGGAAGAGCAACATAAGTAATGAAGGCGCTTGGGGGATTAATTTACCAGAGAAGATTAAAGGGGCTAAATCCATGCAGCTTTGCTAAGTGGCGGCGACCAGGGGCTTTTGGATGAGGTTTGCAGAGCAGGGAACAGCGAGGATGCCTGGGGAGGGGGTGAGTGTGGTGTTTGCTACCAGGGGTGTAATGAAGGGAGGGGAGATTTTAAAAAGGAAAAGCAAGAGGTTCCACACACAAGTTTCCTGGACAACGGGGCTGTGGAATCATTTTCTCAGGGAGGCTGGAGACGCTTCGCTGCTTGAAACGTAAATGGATGTGGGATGGAATTTTCGGTAATGACCCTGAGGACAGTTGGGGCTCTGAGAAGGAGGGTAAACAAGGGACAAAGACTAATCCCAAAGCACCAGAGAAAGGAAGGCAGCCATCCTACCCACCTTGCACAAGCCCCCCGGCCTTGCCTCTTCTCTGGAACAATTGTCCAGGTCCCTCAACCTCAGCTGTGGAAGCTGCCACTCTGCCCATGCTCCCTGAGCACACACGGCAGCGCCTCCTGCTTCCCCGGGTGTCCTGGTGTCACCGATCCACATACCCACCACTCACCCTGTACCAGTCCCCTTTCCCACCCAAGCAGCCCATCCTGACTCTGCTCCCAGGAGGCACGTGCACTGTGGGACAGTGGACCTCGCCTTCTGATGCCAGGTTGGTAGGCAGCAGGTCCGGCTTGCTTATGAACTATGAGACTCGGCAAGCTTTCCCCCTTGTTTCCTTAATGTTTTTTTCTTCTGCCAAATAGGGATGAAACAGTCTTCCACCTCTGGTTATAGGGGGAATGAGAAACTGGTGCATCAATAGCTCAGGTACGCCTAGAACTGTCCATGCCCTCTGCACAGACTCCTTGGATTCCACACATAATTTTTCTGCACCCTTGTCCTACGAGATTCTAGTCATTCTGTGTGTGTGTCTAGTCCCAAACCTCAGCAGCTGGGGAGGGGCTGGGTTCTGGATCTGGACAACCTCTGTGGATAACACTGTGCTGAGTTCAGAGCAATAAAGTGGGATCTGCAGTACTACGGTGCCCAGAGAGAGAACACGGCACGTACCTTCAAATGCGGCAAAGAGAGGGAAGAGTCCCAGAAACATGAGTGGCTGCAGGTGGAACATGGTGTCGATAGGATTCTGAAGGCCTGCAGGACAGGAACGGAACATTGTCAGACTGGGCCTAGTGGCCTATGCCTACCCGACCCCCAACCCTCCCCAGTGGCTCACCAAGATCAGCTTTCTGCAGAAGCATCTGTGTAAGGGTCCAGCGGATGCCGCCGATGAATGACGCCCCCAGCACCAAGGCAAAGCCCTCCACGTTGAACTGTGTGGACTTATAGGTAAACATGAAGAGGCCCCCAGCGATGAGAAGGACCACCAGGACCAGGGCTGCACGCTAGGAAGGGAGCAGTACAGTTCACTGGGGCCTGGGGTTCAAGCCACACACTAGGAGGAGCTCACTGTGCCATATTTGGAGAACCAGTAGCCTTCCAGAGTCCTGGCTTAATGACAGACACAAGGCTGACTGACACACAGCTGGCATGTTTCTAATATCTTACTTATTCTGAAATACTAAGCACTGGTGCCTATTCCAGGCTCCAAGTGGCCCCCCAAACAAAAAACACTGAATTGCTCCATGGAACCCCAGGGCCCGGCCAATGCTGGCCCTGCTGCACTTGTTTCTGGCTTTCTGCCATCACCTGTCCCCTCCTAAAGAAAGGCATTTTAAGAGACTTGGGCCAACAGTCTCCTGTCACAGAGTGACAAGCCACTGCTCAGAGCTCCTCTTTCATCCTGGGTATCTGCAGTGACAGGAGGGAAGGGGACATGGCACCTCACCAGCTCCTCCAGCTTGAAGATCAGAGAGAAGATCAGGATGAAGAGCACAGCAGACGATTTGGTCATTGTGTACCTGGAGCAGAGATTCCCACAATGCATGGCTGCAGACCCCCATCTGAGGGCGAGCAGGCTCCAAAGAGCAAAGGAAGCAAGCCCGGGGTGGGGGTGGGGTGGGGCTATACTGATATGCCATCTTTGCTAGGAAAAGTCTTTAAGAGGCCTGGCAGGCGCCTGGGGAGGGGCGGTGGGTCTGATGTCAAGTCTACTGAGTTCTACCTGGCTGCTGGCAGAGACCAGCTAAGGAAGGATGAGAACACAGACAAAGAGGAGTGAGGGACTGCACTCTCTGAAGCAAGCCATCAGAGCTGTGAGTGCTGAGCAGCCGGGTCCGAATGGGTGGTGCTCCACCGCCTGGCGCTCCACTCTGCTGCCTGCCCCCCTCCTTGTGCCACCTCAGCAAGCAACTGTGGCTGCTCTCTCTGCACAGTGCCCTGGCATGCCCTTGCCGCCCGGCAGGCAGGGGCGGCATATCTCCCTGCACTGGCTTATGGGAGAGCTGAAGGCTTCTTGGAGTGCTGCTGGGTGCCAGGAGCGGAGGGAGTGTGAGGGCTGGTCCCAGAGACTGGTGGAGTAGTTGGCCCATTGCTGGCTGCACGGACTGCCAGCTGGACTGAGCCTGGATGGGGGTGGAGGGCGTGGCCAGTACTCACAGTGACACAGTGATGTACAGAAAGCTCCAGTTGGACAAGCCCACATCGAGTGCTGTTGCCAGTGCTGTGGGACAGAGGACACCCAACATGTGGCTGAGGCGCCTGAGGCCCTGCTTGCCCTTCCTTTCTGCCAAGCAACTCCACGTTAACACCTGACCAAAAGGGTCCATCCTGATTGGCTAGGCCCGTCAGTCTCCTTTGTCAAATAATTTAAACAGCTCCAGACAAGAGCATTAAAACCGATCCTGTTCAACTGTTCATGGGCGCCTGGCCCTCCGTAACTCGCCAAGGCTGCCAACTCCCCTTCTCCCCACTCCCTGACGGGCAGGGTGCTCCCCTTCCGACATCACACTGCCGGGGCCACAGGCTCCCATCCACCCTTCAGGACCTGCCCACTCAAGACTAGTCCCAGGGGATCTTTCAGCCCAACGTAGCACGGCCACCACGGCGAGGCTCCGCTTTGCACTTGAAGCCCACTGATGGCAGCCTGAGTCAGCAAGGACAGGGATGCTGCATGCTTTGCTGAGATGCAGCAGTGGGAGAGGGGTGAGGAGGGAAGGGGGGCAGGTAGGGTGTGGCCTCAAGGTCACAGGGCCCCTCTGGTTTCTGGCTGGGCTCTCCAGCAGCCCCTGCACGCTGGGCCTACCTGTGGGGGCCACCCTCCTGAGGTAGTCAGTCCAGCTGAGCACCACACGGGCCCTGTGGCTAGAGCACTGAACCAGCGCCCTGGACAGGGCGGAGAAGAGGAAGATGACGGCCAGGTGCAGCATGGTCATGAAGAGGGGGAAGTGGAAGCTCTGTGGGGCCCAAAGCAGATGGCAGGGATGGAGAAGCCACATAGCCCCTCCATCTCCTCCCTGAGGTGGCAGGGTCCAACCCAGTGCCTCCCACTCCCTCTGGTGACAGGGGCTGATGTAGTGTCTCCTCCCTCCTCTGGTGGCAGGCACTAATCCAGCGTTCTGCATCAGGTACTCAGCCACAGAAGGACCCTTGGAACAAGGGGCTAGTCCCTACTGTGGAGAGCAGTAGCAGCCTGGGGCTCGACCCCGCCCCGTTTTATCATGATGCTTAGCCCTCTCAGGGCCATTGTCCAGGAAAGGCCACCATGACCCAATAAAAGAGTACCGACTACAGCCACCTTCAGGCCAGCCACTGTACTGGCAAGGTCCTAGTTACCTTTGTCAGCCATTTGTTGTAGAAGGTGATGCCTATGGAGAAGCAATAGTAGAGGAGGACCAGGCCCAGCGTGAGCACTGCCTTCCACACAAAGGCCAGGTCAAGGGCCCACCTCCCCATCCGTGGGCCAGCAGCAGGCGCTTCTCTTGAAGATGGTTGGCAGCAAGACCCAGCAGAGCTGTACCCAGGATTTCAAAGGGCGGCTCCCCTAGCTGGAAGAGTCCTCTTCACCTCCATGACGTGCAATGTGCTGAGCCCCAGACGGAGTCCTCACCTAAGGGGCTGACGGCCAGAGCCAAACTGTTCCATGGTTAGCTGGACACAGAGATCATAGGGCCCCAGCTCTGCTGCTGGAGAGAAGGGGGGGGGGTCTGGCTATAGTGAGATTGCAGAGGCCATGGGTACTTGGAACTTTAGTGTACATAAACTGTCTTTCACTGGTTCCCACCAAAGTAACCTTTCAACAGGTGTGATGTTGCCAGACTTTCTTCAACCCTTCAGCAGCCCCAGTTACCTTCAAAAGGCCAAAGCCCTCCTGGAGTTCCAGGTCTAATGGTCTAGCTGGCCTCTCAGCCAGTCTGTCCCGAATAAAAGGGGGTGGGGGGTTGGAGCGCAGCACACCCGGGCCACCCTCCCATCCTTCCTCTTCTTCAGGGACCTGTCTGCAGGCCACCATTGTTTACTTTTCTTTTGCAGCAAATGAGGAATGTGATTTGAGTAGACCTTTTTTCCTTTCGGTGCTGTACACAGAACCAGGGCCTCATGCTAGGGGCCATGCTACCAGTGAGCCATACCCCACCTCCTTGAGTGATGTCGCTGTCCCTCGTAAGGCTGCACTCCACAAGAGACTCACACACACATGGCATTCCCTATATTGTCCCTTTGGCCTAATGACCCATGATAGAGCGTGTGTATGGAAGTTCAGGGGACTTATCAGGTCTTGAGGAGCTAAAGCGGACCAGGTGTACCTTGCCCTGGTCTCCAACAGCTACTCCTAGAGAGGAGGTGCCCAGCAACATGGTGAGTGGCCAGGGCAAGCCTGTCTCAGGGACCACTGGGGACTTGGCCTGGCGTGGGTGAGCCTTAGAACTGTTAGGTGTACTATAGTGGTTTTCTCCCCACTATGCTGAAATGCTAGCGCCTCTGGGAGCCTTCCAGGATCATGGGGTCAGACCTTTTGCCACTCTGGAACCTGTTATCACATCTCTTTCCTGAGGGCAAACTGGGCTGGCTCTGGGCTTTGCCAAAAGGACTCCTGGACTGTGGTTATCTGCAGAGGAGTTTGGACCCCTGGGTGGTGACCTGGAGGAAGCTCCTGACACTCAGTGAGCAGGGACTACAAAGGCCCTGCCCAAGAAGCTAAGACTGTTTTGCACTCTGAGCATCTCTGACACCCACAAAGGCAGAGAACTCACTTCTGATTTTCCAGGGTTCTACCATTCACTGAAATTGCTAAGGACACTATGTGTGCTGTCAAAGTGGAACCAGGGTCTCCATTCTGGAAAGCCCACTTTGTGACTACAACTCGCATCTCTGGGGCTGCTAACATGGTAGCAGTGAAATTACCCCTATGGTAGGCTCATTCCCATGTACTCATCAACAAGAGGAACCCAGCAGTGGCCTCAGTGTGACTCCAGCGCCACTCTGACAGATGGAAACGTTTTATTGCATCATGAATTACCTTCCTTTCAACTATAGTTTGGGTGCCACTAGTTTGCAGGTTAATGAACAAACTGATTAAAACACGGAGAATCCAGAGAGAGGCGCTGCCCTACTGGCCTAATGCAGCCTTACATTTTGACACACGTACTGCAGGCTAACATTTCCCTAGCATGCAGCCTGCTGCGGGTTCCCATGAGTTCTAGCGGCAGACCTAACCGCTGACTGGGTCTCAGCCTCTTGTTTACACTGCCAGACAGTTGGGGACACAGGCTCAAACCTAGTTCAAACGGGCCTCCAGGTCTCGGGCTCTGCAGCCTGGCACTACTGAATCTTTCTGGGAGAAGCCAGTCCTATGTACTACAATCCGTTAGCAAATCCCCGTCTCTACCTAGGGGATGCCAGAAATATCAGGTCCCCAACCCCAGGTTGTAACAACCAGGCTGTGTCCAGCAGTTACCTTGTGGAGCTGGCCTAGCATACAGGGGGCCTGGGTGAGTCTCCAGCACTGCAGGAAACAAACACACTATGTTCCCTGTGAGCCACTGCCTCCCCTACTCTGGAAGTGGCGGAGCATGCGACATGTCAGGGACTATTCCCCTTTCTCTCAACTACTTCTGGTCAGTTCCTACTTGGCCACCATGGTGCTCTTTGTTCACTGTTCAAGCCCCCCTTTCCTTCAGAGAGCTTGTCCGGCTCCCCACCTCTAGGGGACACCATGCAAAAAGTCACCTACTCTATCCCCAAACACAAAGGCAAGCCTCAGCTAGGAAGGCCTCCAGGGAGCACACTCCAAGTGTCACCATGAAGCTTGCCTCACACTGGATATGCAGACGTGAAACCTCTAAGGTCCTCACCCTCACTCTGTGGAGAGGGAGAGCAGGCATGCAATCACAGCTGTCCAAGCAGGCATTTCAGTCAGTCTCTCTTTACTCAAGAAACAGCAGCTACCGCAGAGCAGGGCGGGGCAGCGCTCTGGTACCTAGCTGCCCTCTCCCACCTCAGCTGTAACACGGGTTCTGTAGCTTAGCGCCTCAAAGCTCGGGCTTTAACGTCACAGATGTGAGCAAACCCTCCGTGCCCACCTCCTCGAGATCCCAAGTTCTCTGGTCTGCGAGGACTCGGTTTCTCTGACCATATGCTTTTCAGGCAAGGCTGTCATTGGCATGAGAAGCAGCACTTGACACTGATCCACTGTCACCTCACCCAGCACAGCTTTCCAGTGCCAGGCCCACTCCCTCACCTCAGTCTGTCAGGCTGTTCACTCAGGCCACGGCTACTCTGTCCCTGTCACCTCCTCAGGGGCCGAGATCCTGTGACTTCCTCATGAAACTGAACACTTCCTCCTCAGTGCAACTTGTCGCAGTCTCTGGCGTCTTCTGCTTTCTGGACAACTGCTTGCCCAGTGCCTTCTCTCCAACTCGGCCAATCAGAACTGGTCCCTGGGGGTGGGGGTGGGGGTGAAATCCAGCTTCTTTTCTTCTTTCATCCCCACCCCACCAAGACCACCACCCCAATCTTCCTGCGAGAACAGAGAGACCTAACCGCCATTTACATAGCTCCAGCTGGACAGCTCAACCTCAAGGTGCCCCAAGGAGCTATCTTAATTTTCTTCAGGTCTCTGTGCTACTCTGAAGTCACTTAGAAATAGTCACCCTAGCAACTGTTTGGCCACAGGCAGTCATCAGTGAGGCCACTGCTCACTTTTTATCCCCTACTTCTCCACCCAAGTCTACGCCACAGTTGCTTTTCACCTGCTGCCCGCACTTAGAAAACGCCGGAAGCCGGTGTTACGGTTAGCGCTGTCAACCTGACAGTCACCTGGGAGATGGGCCTTGGAGCCCACCAGTAAGAGATTCTCTACATCAGGTTAACTGATGTGAGGAGACCCATCCAGTGTGGGCAGAGCCTCGCGGACTGCATAAAGCGGGGAAAGTTCCCCAGCACGCATTCATGGCTCTGCTTCCGCGCTGTGGATGCGATGTGGCCAGCTGCTTCAAGCTCTTGCTGCCCTGACTTCCCCACGATGGACTGCACGCAGAACTGGGAAAATTTAGCCCTTCCTTCCTTAGGTTGCTTTTGTACTCTACCACAACAACAGGGAAAGAAAGTAAGACAGCCGGCTTCCACAGACTGGAGACCCCTGGGCTGGGTCTAACAAGTCCTCCTTGGATCCCGGCTGCCAGAGCCTTGCAACCTCCACGCTCAGCCGTGCGCCCAACACATCAGCGTGTGTCCTCCCGGTTACCTGATGCTCTCGGCTGGTTTCTGTCCCCCTTCCCCAGGGCCCCCACTGCGCGTGGCACTTTCCACCGCGTGACGTCTGTGTTTGCTCACGTGTCACCGCCGCGCCTGCCCGGCAGCGTCCGTCTACTTTCCCCAAATGCTTGGTAAAGACCAGGCGGACCGGCCCAGGGCCACGAGAGAATTGGGGAAACTGAGGCCCGGGACGGGCGGGAGCACAGGGGACCGCCCACCGCACGCCCACTTACCTCCGCCCAGGCGCTCGCTCCAGAGACTCCTGCCGGAAGCGCGAGCTGAGCACTGGGCCGCAGGAGGCGAGACTTCCGCCGGAAGCCGGCGGGGGTGGGTGGAGCCAGAGCATCTTTCTCTAGCTAAACCGGTCACAGCAGGCGTTGCAACACGGTGCTTTGGTGTCTTTCCCTAAACTGGCGCCGGGAACAAATCACACATACTAATAAAATCTGTCATGTGCTTTTCTTCTGGGACCTCAAGCAGCTGGGAAATAGAAATGTAGAAAGTCTGGGCAAAGTAATAATTGACACTTGTGAAATTACATATTCCTATACATTTGTGGGAATTATTCAATAGATTGACTAGGTGAAGATCATCCCAAAGGAAATGGAACTCGAAAGGAAGGGGTGAGGAGAGTGTACTCTTAATGGGGGCCCAGGAAAGCATGTTTGCAGTGGCTTCAGAACACCAACCTACCACACCCATAATTGATTCATTTTAGGTGCAGGGAAGGTGGGCAAGAGAAGCCCTAAGCCATGCAAGCTAGGGCTGCAGATCCAAGCTGGCCCAGTTCTCTGCTATTGCTCTTCTGGGCTCTGTACTAAGACTGGCTGCATACAGGGATCCTTGCACATGACTTGGCTGGGCTCCTGGCTCAGAGCAGAAGGCTCAAGGCCAGAGTGTAAGCTGTGCTTTGTGCGCAGTGTTGCTGTAGGCCGCTGCCAGCTGGCATCACGCAAGCATTAGTTCATTCAGTGCTTCCTGAGACCTACAACGGTACCCATCGCAGCCCAAGGTCTTGGCTTCATTCAGCCCTCAAGGTCTGTGTTGCATGCACTTTCTATGCCTTCTGACAGTGGCAAGAAGAAGTAGCTATTTTCATCACTGTCCTCATTCAAGCCTCCCAGCTACCAAGGCTGCTGATGGGAGCAAGAGCTTAAAACACCAGCTGGAAGGCTGGGCACTGAGTACAGGCAGCACACTGGGTGCACACCATGTCTTCTTTGAAAGGCACAAGTACTCGAGCTGTTCCCTGGCTGTGTCCCTGGCAGGAAAAAGAGGGAGGATGGGATCTTGGGGGTGTACAGTATGCCTCTCCACGTTGTACCCAGCAGGACTGAGCGGAAACACTCCGTCCTGGTACCACAATCTGTGAGCATCCGTAGCCAGCAGGTGTGAGTAGTCTGTGCATGACACAGCAGGATAGATGAGGAGCAGAGAGGAAGGGTTCCTGGGAGATGGCTGGGAGCGCTCCAGATGCTCCCAGGCACAATGGAATGAAGGCTGTCAGTGACTTCCTACCCTTGGGGCAGGGAGCAAATGCAGAGGAACAGGTGTTAATAGGAACCAGTCATCATGAAAGAGTATTTATTGAAAACACAGCCACTGACAGGAAGCTCCGGGCTGCTCTCTGGCTATACTCCTAGCTCCTGACCAATACACTTTTGCACTCAGTTTTTACCTTCCCTTAAGCATTCTAACCTAGGATAGGATGATCTTATATAAATATATATATACACGTCTGTATAAGTATGGCCTATAGTAGAGAAAATATATAGTACACTCTTCGTTGGGTAGTACCACCATGCCAGGCTACCAGTACTTGATGCCACCCTGTTAACATGCGTCCAAGGAGAGAGGCTGTGCGTGTACTTCAAGTGCTACAGCACCAGAGAAGGCCATGGCACAGCTGTGGCCCTAGCCGCTTCTTGAAATCATGGCTAATGGCAGAAACCACAGTGCCAGGAAGGAAAGAAAGGGAAGGCAAACTGCCCCGGGTCTGGGGGCAAGAGGGACGCAAACAGAAGGGCCTGTAGCTAAGGGGCACGAGAACATTCTTCCTCAGCCAGGAAAAGAGGGATGGAGGGGAGAGTGGGAAGCCTCAACCTGACCTTCCCTGCAGGGCTCCTGGAGCCTAAGAGAGCAGGGCTCAGGGTAGAGGCCTCTGCCTGGCCAGGATGAGACCAATGCTTGGGGAAGACTGCTACCTGTCCTGATACCTGTGCAGGCAGAGAGGGGGGTACCTCTAGAGACAGAGATGGTAAGGCTAACCCTGAGCAGCAGCATCTTGGCACAGGATGAGACTGCAATGAGCCCTCAGACCTATTAAGCAAAAGCACAGGCCTGTCCTTGCTGAGCAACCTGAAGATGGTCACGCCAAGGCTCTCACCACTCCCAGTACTCCAGTCCCCTTGGGCAGCCTTTCCTGGGTCAGCTGCAGCCCACATGGGTTCTCCAGAAAAGCAGAGAAAGAGGATGGCTATCAGTAAGTCCAGTTCCAGACGCAGACTCAGGCAAGAGCATCTTGAGTTCACTACTCCAGGCCCAAGCCCAGGCTCTGTGGTGCTGAGGAGGGCAGCGTGCCCTGACTTCATGACTCCTAGTGAATGGGGACCAAGAGAAGCTCTGGGTCCCATTGGGTTTGAGGAGTAGTCGCCACGACCACTACTGAGTCTGTACAAGTAGAGGGCAAGGCACAGGTTGCCAGTGTCTCTCCTGAGCCCCAGTCCCTTCCCGCTCATCCGTAGTGATAGACGAAGTCATAGCTGCTGGGCTCCTTGGGGACTGGTGGTGGGGCCTCGGGAATCTGGATGTTCTCCAAGTCCAGAAGCCGCAGCTTCATCTCCATGCTGAGCAGCGTATCCAGGTCACTCTTGGTTAGCTCACTGGACATGTCCTTCCCCAGGAGGGCACTGAGTCCGTCAATCCAGATGCAGTACTGTGGGCAAGGTGCAAATGTCACACAGTGGCCCTGAAGGCTACAGGGGACTCATGGCAGTGCTGTTTGGAACCATGCAGAATATGCAAAACTCATCGGAGACAAGAGCAAGCACAGCTAGGAGATGACTGTCACTAGCAACTGAAAGAATTTCATGGGGAATTTTATGAAAACTTTAAAAGCTATTATGAAATGTGCTTTACAATGCAATTAAGGAATACGAAAAGATGGAAACCAGTACTGGAGCAGAGAGAAGAAATGGGAGCAGCGAACACGCACGATGAAAGCAGAGGAAGCAGACAGTGACCCAGCAGTGCTGTTTTGTTTAAAAAAAAAAAGTCAATTATGTTAAAAGAATTTAAGTACAAAAGAAATTGACATAGCTTTCATGGTGGAACAAGCTTATAACATCCAAGCACTTGGGAGATAAAGGAAGGAGGATTTAAGGCTAGCCTCAGCTACACAGGAAGTCTGAGGCCAGCTCCGGGCTATATGAGATCCTGTCTCAGACAAAACAAACAGCAACATAAAATAAGCCAGAAGCTCTGAGTGCAATGGTATAGCAGACACTATGCTCTGTCAATCCTCTGATAGTGTTTTCCTTTGTCTGTGCCTCACTCACTGGGCTCTGTCACCCTAACAAAGTCCTACTGGCCCCAGTACCTGCTCCTCCTGACCCGTCCCAAGTGCTCAATGACAGGCGCTCAGTTAACAATGAGTTAAGTGAATTGGACAGCACCATCTTCCTGGGCTACAGGTGAGCTGGGCTCCCTCGTTAGGAGCACAGCTTAGCTCCACAGCCTGACTGCATGCATGTGCCCCACATAACTGGGATTCAACTCACCTGGGAAGATGTGACTTCGAGATTACAAAGAGGAAAACCATCCCTGGGCCAGGCCTAACTATCTAAAACCAGCCAGCTGCTCCTAAGGAGTAAGGTGGAAGGCTGGGTGTGGTGGCACACACCTTTAATCCCAGGCTCAGGAGGCAGAGGAAATTGGATCTCTGTGAGTTCCAGGCCAGCCTGGTGTACATATCACGAAAAAAAAAAAAAAAAAAAAAAAAGGTAAAGTGGTGAGTCCAGCCCAGTGGTAGAAGGGTCCACAGACTTGGCAATCCATTACCGCCGCCTGCTTTCAGGGGGACACTGCTGTGCTGGCCACACCTCCTCTCTGACTGAGGAGTCACAATTAGGGCACTGCTGTTCAAAGCAGCGTGGCACAGTGCTTACCTCATACTTATTAGGAGCGATGAAATTCAGTGTCTCATCAGGGTCATACAGGATGGAGAAGGCCAATTCCAACACCTCCTGCAGAGAAAAAGTTTCAGGGACTTGGAGGAGTCATCAGTTATGATGTCACCGAGGTCCCCCGGTATGCACCCAGGTGTGTGACCTCAATTCACCCACTCCCTGACACAGTCACACTTAAGAGGTGGTGGCAGCTTTTTAAATTTGGAACTCAGCATGGTGGTGCCTGCCTGGATCCCAGCACAAGGGAGGTTCAGGATCTCAGATGAGTTTGGGCTACACGGGGAGACCCACCCTCCTCAAAAAAGCAAACAGAAAGGGTTGCAGCAATGTATTTTTAACATGCAGAACCTCAAATGTCAGAAGCATACAATACACCACCCTATGTTTTTATTTTATATCCCAATATGACTGGCTTCTTCTTTCTGTGGTGCTGTACTCAGTGCCAAAAAGTCCCCAGAGTTAAAAAAACAAAACAAAACAAAACAAAACAAAAAACCCCAACAATTACTGACGAGCTGAGACAGACATAGCATCAGGAAAATAACTGCAGTACAAAGAGCCACACGTGATCGGCTTAAACCCATGAGCATGTAAGAATGCTAAAAATACAAAATGGAGACATAGAGATTGGTCACCATTGTGCAGTACGGGAAAATAACTCGCTGAGTTATACAGACTGGTTATACGAAAGGAGAGTCAAGCTGTTAGCTTTTTCCATAAACTACCGGAGGGAAGCCAGCAGTAGAAAAAGGCAAGTTTCTTCACTGAGAAGTGGTCCAGCTCATTAGTAAGAGGGATACTCCAAGTTTGCAAACCCTAGCTACTGAGTAGCTAGAGTCTGCTGACATGACAGAGCACCACCCAGCCGTTATGGGCCTCCTGATAGGCCCCACTGCCATCTAGGATATGGCCATGCCAGGGCAAAGTCAAACCTGAACCAAATCAAACCTCTAGGTCCCTGTGCCAATTTACAGATCGGGGACAGAAGAAAAGCACACAGAGACAGTCAGCAAAACCCAGACTCTAGGAAACAACCACATAAGCAATATGGCCTATTGAACTAATAAACTACAAAGACAGGCAAAGGATGGAGGGGGAATGCATGAATTAGAGATGCACACACCACAGCAAGCAAGCCTATCAGAACCCGTTCAAAACTGGGTACCACATGTACATGTGTGTACATATGCCATTCTTAAGACAGCAGGTGGACATTTCAAGGCCAATGGGATATTTGATATTAAATAATTGCTTTCCATCTTCTGCTAGATGTGATATGTGAGTCTGTGGTTGTGTCCTTTAGACACACACACTGGATACTCATGAATGAAGTGGTATGCCACTTGGGGTCTTCCAAAGTCAAAACGAGAAGTGGGTGTCAGTAATTGCCAGGGTTGCTGAGGCTGTGCCCTGGGACCTATTAACTTTATAATGTTCAAAGCTCTTGATGTCGAGTATATAGGGATAAATACAGTGGTAAGAGTCAGTGCACGCCTAGAACCTGTGTCTGCAGATATCACGGGCAGGTGCTGCGGCTCAGGACAGCCTCCCCACTCACCTTGTTCTGTTTCAGAGCACTCTTCTCTTTCATGTGGGGACAGTCTTTCCCAGTGACAATGGCCTTAATATCTGCAACAGGAACTGATAAACGATGGGAATTAACATCTGGAAGCTGATGCCACAAGCTGGCTCAGCACCGTCCTCAGTGCTGGAAGGGAAGCCCTGGGCAGAGCGCCAGGATACAGCAGCTCCCAGGCTCAAGGGTCCTTCCAGCTCAGGGAGGTGCGCATGTGTGACCTGCCCTGTCCTTCAGTCTCTTCCTGTAGACCCACTGTGTCAGAGCTCACAGGTGCTACTTGGGTCCATCTCATCAAGGAGTAGAGCCTTGGTCACCCCTCCCACTTCTCTTTCCAATAGTGAAGGTGGCAAAGAGGCCAAAGCAAATGGCCTTGCAGCCATCAGTGAGGCTGCCGCCGCTACACAGGGCCCCATGGATATGTGTGCGTCTCTCACAGTCTCTGGATAGAAGTGTGGCATTATCCTGTCGTACCAGATATGAAAGCAGAATAGGAGTGAGGATTAATTGACAACAACTAGTGTGAGCAACTAACCAGGGGCTAAGCCAGGCTTTTCCTTTAGACCCCGTGACTGTGTCCACTGCTTTTCAATGGAGTCCCGTCCTGCCCTTCATGACCTACACTCTGCTGCAGCTGGGATCTCAGTAACTCTCCAACCACCCGAGGTGGGCCAGAGAGAGCAGACTAGGAACAGAGGATTCATGCCTGAGACCAAACACTGGGTTTGAGACAGCTAGGACCAGCGCCCGGAAACTGTTGAATAAACACATCATGTCATATCACCTACTTTTCTCCTGCAAGGATTCAAATGTCACCTCCCCTTGAGGGTTGTCATCCAAGTCACCATAATGCAGGACCTTGTGGTTCAGTGCCAAGCGGCAGTGCCAGAACCGCTCTGGAACACAGGATGGCAAGCAGGTGAGGCATGGGAAGTGCTGGGCAAAGGGTACCCCCAGAGCCACCGGCAGGCATCCCAGGCAGGCTCCCAGTGCCCTAGCTGCCCCTTACCCTGCCGCCGACGGTTCCCGATTTTTCGGAAGCTGCTGCCCTCACACAGCCGGTTCAGGCGCTGTTGCTTGATCAGCTCTAGGATCTCAGGTTGGATTTTCTCCCGTAACTCCCTGTGGCACACACACCCACGTCAGCACAGGACCATGGGATGGCGGGTGCTCTCGGAGGCGGAGCTAATACCAGGCTGCCTCCCTCACCAGCCCTCTCAGCTGACACTTACACAATTGGTGGGGACTGGAAGTCGTCCTGGCTCATCCTCTCAGATTGGCGCAACCGCAGAATCTCTGAGTAGCTCAGACTGCGAAGCTTGCTCTTGAACTGATCTAAAGAGTTGGGTTTGGAGGGCAGAGCCCGGGTGATCTGCTCTCGGACGACTTGCATAACCTGGGCAAAGAGGGTAGTCACAGACCACTCTGGAAATGGACAGGCCCGCCAGAGACTATGACTGTCCCACACCCAGTGTGGGGTCGAGGTGGCAACTCAGGTCATGTGACTGATGGTGACAGCAGCTTCATTGCTAAACATCAAGCAGTCATGGTGGCAGGGGATGGTTTCTGATCTCAACTCTTTATTTATTTTAATCTTTGGTTTCTTTGAGACAGGGTTTCTCTGTGTAGCCCTGGCTATCCTTGAACTCACTCTGTAGACCAGGCTGACTTCCAACTCACAGAGATCCGCATGCCCCTGCCTCTTGAGGCAGGATCTTGGTATGCAAACCAGACTAACCTAGAATTCATGACCCACTATCCCGCAGGCATGCGCCACCACACCAGTTCACTTCTGAGCTGTTGACCTGTGAGGGCCTAGCACAGTGCTCCACACTGGGGCTCGGAGCACCGAGGCCTGACAGGCACCACGATGTGCGCAGCATGCAGCCCTCCTGCCTTGCTGACACTGGCTGTTCATGGAACTCATCTACCACACTCAGCCATGACAGGTACCGCTCTCCTGCTCAGCTCTTCCTGACCCCTGTGGAGAACAGCGGCAGGAGTTAGCTTCCCCAGGCAAATGGAGGAACTGGGGACCATGAGGAAGGTTACAAAGGAAGTCAGGCTCTTGTGACTCGGCACTGTCAGTACTGCTGGTTTTCCAGCTCAGGGATCCCCAGGCACTGGCCAGCTGTCAGAGGCTGCCCTCTGACAGTCGTCGTCCACCAGCCTCTGCGTGCTGGGCAGCACTGACCTTGTTGAAGTCCTCGGCTGTCGCCCTCATCTCCTTCCAGGTCTTGTTCAGCAGCTGGATGCAGATGCCAAAGAGCTCTTCAAAGGCGCGGTCGTGGGTGAAGAACATTGGATGGTAGTCATTGCGCCCTTCATTTGCTGTGGAGAAAAACCGAAAGCATGAGCCTAGGGGCGCCCATCTAGAAACTTGGGATTCTCTGCACCATGTCCTGAGGACGAGGAAAACAGATCACACACTATAGCCACCAAGGAGAAGGAAGGGCCTTAGCTTTTCCCAGGTGTTTTCTCCCTTGGTCTCTCTACCCTGTTACAAACTCAGCTAGCCCCTACACAAAGCTTCAGAGATACCTCAGATCACTAGCTCAGACAAAGCAGCAGCCATGATCACCCTGAACAGGTCAGATGAGTGGTAAGCTCATGAGGTGATTAAGAACAAGTGACTCCTGCCTACGGCCCTCGGGTCCCCCTGACATCTAGCTGTCCATCATCTATCGCTAGCTGGAGACTGGCTGGCAGAGCAGGAGGGGTGCAGACTTACGCAGCTCCCCAACCTGCAGGATCTCGCAGAGCATCTTGGTGAGCTCAATGGCACTGCGTCCGAACGGACACTCGTGTTTGTCCTCTCGGCTACTGTTCTCCAACACGATCTATAGCAGAGGAGAAGGAAGGGGGGTTGGGGAGAGAAAAGCATGGATGGGCACCAGGAGTGAGAGGCTGCCCCTGCCTTTACCCGGATGTAGGTGTCCTGGTGGACTTTGGCCAGGTACAGCATGTTGTCCAAAGCCAGCATTCCAGGAGGAGTCTGGGTGAAGTCCAAAGCTGGGTTGATATGATTCTGGGGAAACCAGGAGACCAGGTATGGACGTGAAACGCATGAAAACCTGAGGGCATTTTCCTGCCCTCCCTTTCTCTCAGCTCCACCCTAGGTGTCCAGCTCCTGGAACACCAAACTAAGGCCACCTCATCACGCACCCCAGCAGCCAGCAGGCAAGCACCGAGTAGGCACACAGAACACAGAACAGTTAAACCATCCCCTCCTAGCAGACTATGGGTTCCACCCTCTCCTTCTCACTGTGGGACGGGCAGGGGACAGAAGGTGAACGCGAAATCTCAAAACCAGAGGTGACGAAGCACACCATTACGTAAGAATAGGACACCAGAGCTAGACCGACTCCAGGTATATGGTCCTCACCCCTCTGCTGCTGATGGCTTCCAGGGCCTAAGACTAAGGGATCCAATTTGCATGCTGGGATGACGCATGCCCACTGAACACACAGGCCCTCACCTCTTTCTGTCTGTTCACTGTTTGTAGGGTTAGGGGGCTGCCAGGGCTGGCTGAAGGCTCCCGACTTTGTGTCTAGAAGGGGCACTCTCGAGTACTTACGGTAAACCCCAGCATTTTATAGTCCTTGGTGTACATGGCCTTGCGCTTTTCTGTCCCACTCCCAGGGACATTGCCAGGGTCGGATTCTGCGTCAAACGCAATCCTTCTCAGTTCAAATATAATGTCTCTTTGAGCCTGGAAGGTATAACACAGTAGGCAGGTCAGTCAGCTAGCCAAGGGAGCCAGGAAGAGAACAGCAGTAGGACAGGACAGAAGAGGGCTTTGTCCCAAGCCCTCAGGAGATGCAGCCACACTATTTTGACAGGGCCGACACAGATCACTTCATGCAGCATTCCCAACACACTGAGGGTAGAATGACCACAGCCATGAAGAAACAGCCCCTAGCACCTGCCTGGTCATTGGGATCCATCTTGGTCATCATTCTTTCTTCCAGAAGGTTAAAGGTCAGGACTTGAAGGACATAGAGCTGATGGGCCATCTCTGTTTTGATTGGCCGATTCCCTCGGATCACATGCTAGAAAAAGCAAAGTCAGGAGCAGGGCTCGGGGGACTGTCTCTTCCTGAAGAGCCACATCCACTGGGGGTGGGGACAAGTATAAGCACAGAGGACAGGGATCACTTCTTCCCTACTACGGAGCCTGCATGCTTTTGAAGGGGCTGGAGCGGAAGGGGGCTCAACCCAGCCAGAGTAGTCCGTGCAGGCAAGCCTTCCTGTCCACTCTTGGGTGAAGGCTCAATCTCAGTCACCAGAGGTGGGAATGGACACCAAACCTAGACCCACCCAAGCTCGCACCTCACAGGACTGACGTCAGGGCAACAGTGAGTGCATGGGAAGGGACCACTGGCAGACGGGCTTCATAATAAGTCACTTTAAATGATATGGGGCCACCTATAAGGAAGGCATTGACTTTCCTAGCAACCTCACACCACCCTCCCATTCCTTTCTCTCCTCTCCTGTCACCCCTTACTACGCCCCTGCCATCCTTTAGCACCCTCTCTATACTCCCACTGTTGGCTCATCAGCTTCCTTTGACCTGATGCCTCCTTCCCTCCCTTCTCTCACCTCTCAACTGTCTTTGCCCTGCCTGTCTCGGTAATCAGCTTGAGTATCTCACGTGGGACCTTACCCCCACAACACCCTGCTTTTCCTCCTTGCTCCCTGGACTCCTCAACTAACACCCCTGCCCCACATCCTGAATCCTGTCACTGACTCCTTGTCCAGCTTCTGCCATGTTCTATCAGAGTCCTCCAGGTCTTACTCAGCAGCCCTGATGCTAGAACCTCTCTGTACAGTGTAGCAGCCACTAGTCACTTGTGCACACTTGTGATTGTGGCCAAGTCACAGCAGCCACCCTCTAAGTGTTCCAGAGATTCTCCAAGGCTAGGGCCGGCAGCACAGAACAGAACACTGCTCTACACAACCCTGCCCTAGCACTAACTCTGCAAAGCTCCCCTGACTTACCCCACCCCACCCCACGCTGCCTCATCCCTTTCTCTCACCTGCTCTAGACCAGTCTTTTGCGACCCATGCAGTACAAATTAATGGCCCTAGGCTCACATAGTTAGTGAACACTGGTCAGGTCCAACTGGTATGCAGTGTCTACAACACACCAGGCCTTGGTGTGAAAAGAGAAGGCTAACATGTCACTGATGCTTCATGAACAGATATGTTGCATGATGAAATGTTTTTGGTATCATGTGTTAAATACACCGACATTAACCTTCATCTCTCCCATTCCCTTAAAGCTGCTGATGGAACATATCAAAGTCCACGCAGGCCTGAGTCGCATTTCCCCCAGCTGGGCCTACCCCAGACCTCATCCTCAGCTGTGGACCCCAGGTGGCCTGCTGCCTCTGCATCTCCCCTGCCCATCATAGTTGCTACAGCCACACACAGTGGGATGAATCCCCTGAAATGAAAGTCATCCATTCAGGTCCTTCCAAGCAGCATCTTCTCTGGACAGAACTTCAGTAAGGAGAATGTGTGTGGAGCCAGACCTGCCAGCTGCCCTCGGAACTGAACTGCCCTCCAGCATGTCTCTTGCTAGCTGAAGACCAGGTATCTTCCCCACTCTCCCGCCTCTCCCCCGCAAGGTCATGACCTCCTCTTCTGCTCTCATAGCCAGGGGCTCTGCCACCCTGCATCTTGTCTCCTCTACATCCCCTCTTCTATCATGCCCCAATTCCTCGACTGCTCACTCTCCCTACCGCACCCTACTTACTGCATGCACCCTGTATGTCTATCTCTAGCCTGGCAAATCAGTTCAGTCCTGACACTCAGCTGTCTACTCTGTGGGACTCTCCTGATCCATCAAGCTAAGTCTCAAACATGGTAGGTTTCCCTACATCCACATAAAGAGGGTACCTAGGCCCACGATGCACAGGAGCCTCTGTACTCCCACCCTATTGGGACAGTGCTCAAGCATTTTCTGGGAGCAGTGACCTGGAGACCCAGGCACGAAAGGTAAAGCCAGCTAACTCTGCAGGATTGCTCAGAGCTCTCTTCTGGAGCACTGTCAACATACATATGCATGTGGATGCGCGCACACACACACACACACACACACACTGTCTCTCTCAAAAACACACATGCCTACCCTACACACACACACACACACACACACACACACACACCCTTTCAACCCAGAGAGAAGTTTCCCAGATGCTATGCCCCCTGCCAGGCATGGTCTGTGCATTAGCTCCTTCAGTCCTGGAACCTAGCTGAGCAAATCAAAGCCCAGGAATTCGGGGTCAACTGCTCAAGATCAAAGCAAACTGGAAAATGGCTAAAGCTCACCGTCAGCACCAAATCTTTTATGCTTGACTCTGACGTTTTGTTTATTACCTTCATTGCTGTCTCTGGGGTTTTCCTTTGGTTTTGACAACTAATAAATTCTTTTCCTTTTAGCCCTGATCTTGGCTCCTGTCCTCACCTCCACTTGCTGTCTTCCCATACTCCACGTCACCATCATGGTAACAAGAGTAAAGACTTCCTTCCTGACTCCTCTCCAGCCCCTCAGCAAGTGCCCAGCTCCTGCAGCATGGTCTGTGGTGATCTGGAGTCCAACCTCCACCTTGAATCTCAGCCGTGCTGGCAAGGGAGACTAAGGCCTGGCCTGAACAGGTGCTCTGCACAGATCTGCCCCTGGCTCCACTCTACACTGCTGGTCTCCGAGGTCAGGCAAGGTGTCTTGCCTGATTGCCTGACATTTGCAGCTCTTTGGAAGGCTTCCGGACCCCTCCCCTGCAAAGCAGATCTCTCTGGCCCTGCCTTCCCCTGGCCATTGCTGTGCTGGATCCCACCTTTTCTACCAGAGTGCAGCCTGAGAGCAGATCCACCCCCTTATCTGTCAGCACCCTGTATGCTCCAGGTTTCTGAATTCTAAGTGTTGATGGCTCTCCTTTTTGTGTGTGTTTAGTTGACAGTTTTGAAGTCATAACAAGCGTACAGATGGCTTTCACCTCTTCTCTCTGGAGAGGCTGAACCCTCTTGGGTGCAGTGGGAAATGCGGTAGTCTGAAAAATAAGGACCCCAAAGGCAGTGGCACTATTAGGAGGTGTGGCCTTGATGGAGAAGTGTGTCATTGTGGAGGAGGGCCACGCCCATTGAGACAGTCTATTTGCTGCTGCCTGCATATCCACATGTAGCAGCGCCTTCTCCAGCACCATGTCTGCCTGCACGCCGCCATGCTCCCCGCCATAACCATAATGGACTGAACCTCTGAAACTGTAAGCTGCCATCTCAATTAATGTTTTCCTTTATAAAAGGTGTGGCGGTAATGGTGTCTCTTCACAGCAACAGAGCACTGACTAAATAGGATGGCTTTCCAGAGGCAGCTGGGCTCAGGAGTCCAAGAAAAAGCTCAGGTTTCAGGTGATAACAGTAAGCCCGCTCTGAGCCTCTGACCCTCAATGACAATACTCACAGCCCCCACTGGAATGGTGATGACTACCAGCAACAGTAACAAGCACTAACAAAAGGCAGTCACTGGGAACTCACGTTCAGGATTATGGACCGAAGGTGCTTCTGTGCGAAGGCGTTGGCCATATCCTAGGGAAGGAAACCAACAAATACAAGGTTAAGGCAGATGGTACCTGTGACTGCTGTCAGGGGACAATGTCCTCACAGCCTTGAATGTTTTCCTTTCAGTTGAAAAGGGAAGAAATCCACTGGCCATCACATTTATTTTACTCTAAAAATTTCCCTGCTTCTTTTCCCTGCAAATGAACTCAGGTAGTTCCCCCTCGAACAGGCACAATAAACTGCACATCTTAACAGGGGACTCGGACTGCTTGAGGACAAGACACATATGTGACAAGGATGCTGGTGATGGACACTGCACGCGGAGCACACAGCGGTACATGCACCATTCCAGATAGACGGCCACAGCTCAAGAACCCTGGGCAGCAGACTCTACCAGACCAGGGCCTGGCCCAGCACGAATGGCTGGTTACTTGCAGCTGATTTTGAGAGTGGCTTTGGGTAATCTCTCACTCACAATGGACTCACCTTTCTCATCATATTTGGCAAATCTGACAATAACATTTTATTTAGGAAGTATCCAGGGAATAAAGTACTCTAAGAGATGAGTCCTCCACTGAGGCCGTTAAGGGCCAATCAGCACCATTTTAGCTATTTTTAAAAAAGACACAAGGGACTACAATGATTATCATCCCAGCTTGTTGGGACCACTCCGCCATGACACTGTCACAGAGAAGCTGCTGAAATTTCACCTAAACAAAATGGTCCCATATCAAGATGCCTCTAGTATTCTCACACCTTTTCTCAATTTCCATTTCTCAATGCTGCCAATGCCAGCATTGTCTTGGTGATGTTAATTACAGAGACTCCCTTCTAAACTGCTGCCCTGGTCATCTTTATGGATGGCTATATGTCAGTGGGCCTGAGGAGCTGACATTCTGTGTGTCCCCTCCTGTTTCAAAGCCTCTGTCTACATTCCACATGTCTGGCCAGGTAAACCTGGGTTTACTGTGACCCCAAGCATATCCTGGCTAGCCGAGGACTGGTGCCTGGAAGCTTCCTTGGTAGCCACAGGATGTCAGATGAGATTAAACCCTGAGAGGACAATTCACAGATGGGCACCTGCCAGCAGACTAGAGTGTCTCCTTGGTGCTGGGGTGGGGAACACACCCTCCTTCAGGTCCTTTTCAAAGTTCCCTCTAACCAAGAATAAAGCACCCGAATTCTTTTTAATCTTAAAAAAAATGTGCATGAATGTTTTGACTGTGTGTGTGCATGTGTGCAGTGTCTGAGGAGGCTAGAAGAGAGGGTCAGATCCCCTGCAACTAGAGTTAGAAATGACTGCGAACCTCCA
The DNA here is from genome assembly GCA_030556225.1 of Cricetiscus sungorus. Lineage (NCBI taxonomy): Eukaryota > Metazoa > Chordata > Mammalia > Rodentia > Cricetidae > Cricetiscus > Cricetiscus sungorus. The sequence continues at coordinate 5,283,115 of JANBXA010000391.1, read as the reverse complement.
TGTGGGCCCTGGGACCTGAACCTGGGCCCTCTGCAAGAGCCAGCACATCTTTTCAGGCCTCAAGCTCCGTTTTGTAAACTGTCTAATCCTTCTCGTTATCTACCTAGGAACAGTTCACAAAGGGCCCAGATTTACAGTCCCTCTGGCTTTGGCAGCCAGGAGGTGACACATCCTTGGGAGCATATGGAAGAAAATCGGGCTGCTTCTGCATGTGATGCCAAGCTAATTCCAGACTCACTCACTCAAAGGTGTCCTGAGGGAATACCTGGCCACTGTCCCAGAGCGGGCATTCCTCAGCCCTTCTGTGACTGTCACCTATGCTGTCTTTCTAGCATTCCAATAAACAGACAAATGCCATCTTTTCAGGGCCATGGTTCCCTGAGCAGCGAGCCCAGCCCATGCGCTTCCTGTCCAGCTTTAACCTCCCCACCAAGAAGAGACAGGCCCTCTGCAACAGCAGTGCTACTTACAGTGACGGGCAGGTCTAGAGGGTTAAGGTGCTTGTCCTGCCAGCAGAAAGCAAAGAGCACAGAGAGAAGCAGACAGGATGAGCTTCGGCTTATGGTTAACATGACAGGAAGGGAGATGGTCACAGAGCCACACCATCCAGACAGATAGGACAGACAGACCATGGATGTTTTGGTTCCTCCCTCTAGTAAAGGAACTCCCGAGATCCTGGTGCGTGACTGTACCTGAAGCTCACTGAGTGGACCCATGATAGTGGCAGAGAATTAGAGCGCCTTACTTCTGCATACTGTGTGTGCTTTTGCCAGACATCTGGCACGTGAGGGTGGGAAGGGTGCTTGCTTAGTTTTGTCCTTTCATTTCACAAAAAGAGGAACTTAGACTTGGAAGGCTGATGCACATACCCCACCAGAGGAAGGACAAGCACTGGTCCAGGACCTCCACTCAGGTCTACACCAGCCCCATTAACCAGCTTCCAGGTCTCATACTACAAAGCAGAGGTCCCTTGAGACCTGATGACATCACCATGAGTGAGTGATCAGGGCAGATGCTGGCAGTCCCACAGTTCTAGGTAAGCAACTAGAGATGAGACAGGAAGAGCTTGTCATGGCTGCATGTACCACACAGCTGGTGACAGAGAAGGGAGGCTGAGGATGTAGACCAGGGACTTCCACAGGTAAACTTGGTACCAAGTCCCATTTCAATCCCAGAGGCAGTCAGAGGGTCTCCTCTTGGTCCTCTAACCCAGGATTAGTAAACTAAAGGCATATTGGTGTGTTGTCTGTGTAAACAGTTTGACTGGAAGACAGCTGTACACTGTTTACCTCTTGTCTGAAGCTGCCTTTGGCTACAACAGCTGAGCTTGAAGGGTTGCCACAAGAAGTGGAAAACATTACTTCCCAGCCTTTCAGAGGAACCAACGGCGTCAGAACTCTGCTCTGACCCTGGGAGCATCAGGTCCCCACCTCCCAGTTCTTCCCTGGGGCTTCCTTAGCAAAAACACCCTGCTGAGAAGGTCGGGAGGGAGCTTCTGGGAGCACAGCTGGATCTCTCTCTTTGCCCTGAAGAGCCAGCACTGTGACATTTCTCTTAGAAAAGAGAAAGGTTGGAAAGGCTGCTACAGACCTGTCGCTTGTCTTCGGGGGCCTTCAGGAACAGCGCGTTAATCAGAGCGATGGCGTACGTCTGGATCTCCTGGTTGGAGCTGTGTCAACAGAGACAGAGGCAGGGGAATCACAGGACTGAAGAGCAAGAAGATGATGCTCACAGACAGTTCAAAACACTCACAGATTGTGATCAAACAATGACCTGGGGGCTAAGTCAAGAAAGCAATTGGAGCAGGCGCACACTTGACCCCAGGATTCCACAGGAGAGCTTTATCCAAGACAGTAATAAGAAAGCTATGCATGATTTATTGACAAGCTGTTACACTAGAGTCCCATTAAAAAGACAAGAATGTTAACTAATAAAATGCTCTCACTAGGGGCTGTTTAATATGTGAGACTCCTAAGGACCTCCTAGAAATCACACTTTGGGATGAAGATTATTAACCTGTGACTCAGGGATGGCCTTGGAGTATCTGTGAGGCCCAGAATGCTATAGAGCATCCAGCTGACTGTGAGTGACCTTCTCAAGGAGAAGAAAGCTCAGTTGGTACTGGTTTCCACAGGCATCTGGGATGCAGTACAGGCCTAGAAGCATCCTTGTAAGAGCCTGATGTGGGAAAATGTTCAAGATGTGTTATTCAGCCAGAAAAAGGAGTAGCAGCATAGGTACATACATATAGGAGTGTATAGCATGATCTAAATATTGGTGAAAATATGCAAAGGAAAAGGCTAGAGGGACATTCAACTTGGTACTGAAAGATGGTTCTGTCTGGGGTGGGATAATGAGGAATAATGTACTATTCATTATTTTCAAATTTGTTTTCACAAATTTTCAGAGTTTTGACTACGAATTTATCTTACTTTAAGTAAATAAAACAACCACCAGCATTTCTTATAATGCTTGGCGCTTATAATGCTTATAAAGCTTGGCGCTTCCCAATGTCTGCCACATTGTTGGTGCCTGCTGTGGCTTCCATCAGCTTCCTGGTCAGGAAGGACCCTTGCTGAGCATATGTACACTGGTGACAGTGTGGGCTAAATATTCATGAAGGAAGCCTAAGAAATGTCACAATTCTCCACTGTTCTCAGGGAAGTAGCTGAAGTCACCTCCAATTTGGAGAGGAGGAAAGAGGACCCAAGAAATCCCTATCTGGAGCCTGTGAGCTTCCTCCATCCTGCTCTTCAAGTATGAAAGCTGGGGCTGAGGAATCCTTTAAAGGCGACACAGTAAAGATGGGGGGTGGGAGGTGGGAGGTGGGGTGGATGGGCGTGGAAGGGTGGAGGTGGGGTGGTGGGGTGGGGGTGAGGGGGTGGGGCACACCTGTAATTCCAAAATGTGAGAGGTGGGAGAGGCCCACGACTTCAAGGCCAGCCCAGACAGCATGAGACCCACTCCTCCTCCCAGAACAACAGTGACAAGGTGAGATCAGCACACAAAGAAAGTCATATGCACTCTAGATTAGTGGGGAAACGGGTTAGGAGCACTACTGGGCTGCGCTGTCCAGTTTTATGTAAACTTGATACAAGCAAAGGCCATCTGAGAGGAGGAACCTCAACTGAGAAAATGCCTCCCTACAATGGGGAACTAACCAAGCCTGGAGAGCATTTTCTTAGTGATTGATGTGGAAGGACCCAGCCCATTGTGGGGTGGGGCCATCCCTGCACTGATGGTTCTGGCCTCTATAAGAAAGCAGGCTGAGCAAGCCATGATTTGCAGGCCAGTAAGCAGCACCCTCCATGGCCTCTGCATCAGCTTCTGTCTCCAGCTTTCTGCTCTGTTTGAGTTTCTGTCCTGACTTCTTTTAATGAACAGTGATGTGGAAGCATATGCCAAACAAACCCTATACTTCCCAACTTGCTTTGGTCACGGTGTTTATGACTGCAATAGTAACCCTAATTAGGACAGAAATTGGTCCCTGGAGTGGGGTATTGCTGCGATAGACCTGTCCATGTATTTTTGGGATTGTGGAAGGACTTCTTTAGAACTTTGGGCTTGAAAAGCCAGTGTTTAAAGCTTGGTGGGCTGTTCTGTGGGAGCTTGGAAGATAAGAATGTTGAGAGCAGTGCAGAGGATGGCAGCCTGGCTTGTGAAGTTTCAGAGGGAAGCAAAGACTCTACTGGTCTATTTGTGTAAAGAATCTGTGGTGTCCGCTGGGCTGGAGCTGAAGAATCCGCTGTGGTTAACAACAGACCAGCGCTGTTGAGGTGAAACCTGTGCTTTACTTGGGCACTTGATGCTGGTCAGCTGGAGCTGAGAAATTAGCGGTGATTAAGAGGAGACCAGCATCACTAAGGTAAAATCTGGGCAGTGTTTCCTGAGAGCATAGAGAAGCTGTGTTCCAGAAGCAGCCAAGGTTGTACCTTGTGCTGACAGCCAGACTTGGTAAAGTGTAAAGAGTCACCCAGGCAGTACTGGTTTTAAAGGCATAAAGGAGTTTTGGAGAACAGCTAAGCCTTGGCACTGTGAGAGGCCAGGAGAGGCCATTGGTGAAGGTGCAGCTGGAGTGGCAGCAGAAGCCCCAAGACTGAAGGGGTCATGCAGAGAAGCTGAGGCTTGGCACCATGAAGAGAGCCTATGAGAGGCTGCTGGTGAGAGTGCAGCCCAGTTACAGCAGAGACCCCAGCATCTGGAGATGCCAGTGCCGCGGGACGACCACCGACAACAGCAGCAGCACGGAGTGGGGTCAGCTGCAGCCGAGAAGACAGCTGTGTGCGCTGCAGGGGGCGGAGCTGCAGAAGTGACCCCAGCCCCTCAGAAGATAGTAAGCTATCTACTGTTGGAGTCTGGCTTTGCTTTGTTCCGATTGTGACTGTGCCCTGGTTCTTTCCTCTTGAAGTAAGAAAGTATTTATTTTTGATTTTACAGGAGCCCACACTTGAGAGACTTTAAACTTTTAAAAAAAAATTTAAAAGTTTTACAGAGACTTTAGATCTTAAAAGAGACTATTTTTTAAAGAGACAGCTTCTAAAGTGTTTGAATTTTGTAGGGCTGTGGGACTTTTTAAGTTTGTAAAATATTTTATATTGTGATGTCTTTATAATGTGTGTGCTTAGGGGTGAACAAGAAAAGAATGCTGTGGCTTCATAGTAATGATGTGTTTGTGTGTCAGGTTGACAAGAGTTCAGTTGTACTGGCCAGTTTTATGTCAACTTGACGCAAGCTAGAGTCAACTGAGAGGAGGAAGCCTCAATTAAGAAGATGTCTCCATAAGGTCAGGCTGTGGGAAAGCCCTATAGAGCATTTTCTTAATTAGTGATTGATGTGGGCTCAGCCCATTGTAGGTGGGGCCACTCCTGGGCTGGGGGTACTGGGTGGAGCTGTATCTGCCTGGCATCTGCAAGACTACCCCAGACATATGCATCCTCAGGACTCCACAGGGGACCTGGCCCCATTCCAATCAAGTCCAACAAGCAGAAGGAGGGAGAATCAGTGCCAAACAATATCATCACCCTTCTTTGGGAGTTTGGCCCCTACCATCATGTAGACTGTCTCTAAGTGACACTTGTGTGTCACCTGGCTTTATTGTAAGCTAAATATATGTCCTGATAAAGAAAGCTTGCTTTAAAAAACAAAACATACTAAAACCCTGACTGTGGGTTACTTATTAACCTGGGCTGGCCATCATGCTAATTTTTAAAATTTTCTTTGATCCACATAGGCATGGAAGGTAGACGACTTACACATCCAGAGATGAAGAGACTAAGGCCAAACCCTGGCATGCCACAGAGCCTGGATCTAAGCTGGCATCCCAAACTCACTTAGCCTGTACTTTTAGATGTTGCCACCATACTAAATGACCACCCAACAGACCAAGCTTCCACTTAAATCAGGAAGGGGATCCAAAAATGGCTAAGTCCTTGTTCCCAGGGAGGTCAGAACTTCAGACAGGAACAGGTGATAGAATACAGTATTTTATATAAATATCATTGTCATGGATGCAAACAAGACTCCCAGGCCCATAGAAGAGGGAGTGTGTACCCTTGCCTGGCAGCTGGGGTCTGAACTATGAGAGGAATTCCCACAGAGGAGGAGGAGGTGCTGAAGGAATGTGCAGGGCCAGGCGGGATTGTAAGACAGAGGAAAGACTGGCCAGGGGAGGGCAGGGCCCTTACTCACACTTGCAGGTGGGAGATGAGTTGCCCCACGGTGATTTCCTCCGCTATCTTCTGGTACAGGCTCTGGCTGTTTAATACCATGCTCTCTAGGATGGCCAGGGACCGCTGAAGGATGGACACATCAACCATCGGCTGGCTCACGTACCCTGCAATCTAGACCCGGGGAGAGGCACACTGGTTAGGAAGCTTGGAGCCAAGGAAACCGTTGATGCTGTTTCTTCAGCATACTGCCTCCGTGTGGGCAACAGTGGCCAGGTGGATTATAACATCTGGTTTATGACTGCCCTGGTCAATGAACCAGGATTTCCTCAGCATGGATGTCTCCATCTTAAGTGACAGTATCCATTCAATGTTTCTTCAAAATGTTTAACGACTTAATCCTTTTCAAAATAAGGGTTCAACATGAGGTGGACCTACTGTACTGATTCTCGTATCTTATCTTTACCCGCTCTTCCAACATCCTACAGAGTTAGACCATCAGATCTGAAGAACCCTTTAGCCAAACCCCTCTTCCCAATTCCCTTCACAGACTGTCAGGTTACTTTTGTCCAAATGTCTCTAACATAGGGGAGTTCCCAATGGTCCAAGACAAAGATGTGAACTGCTAGGCAAGGGACAGCAGAGCAGTCACTGGTTTCCACTCAGTGTTCTGAGCTGAGACTGCCCTTCTGCTAGCAGGAAGGAAGAGTTCTTCTACCTGCTCCATTCATCTCATAACCAAGGGGGCTACTTGGAGGATTTGCACAAAGGAAGCACATTTGCAAATGAAAAGCAGTTTTCACTCAGAAGAGCTGAGGAAGCAGGTAGCTCAGAGCTGAAGACTGGTGGGTTTATGCCAGCCGTAGTGACACTCAGCTCCCAGCCCTGTCCTTGGTACAGGCCCCAAGAGAAGGGAAACTGAATTGAGATCTTTTCCTGAACAAGTGACAGCGGCCTCTCTCTGTGACCAGGCTGTGGAAGCTGAGCCACACCTCCCAGGGATGTGGTCAGAAGGCAAACAAAGGAGCCACTACAATCGGCTAAGGGGGATGTTCAGCAGGCCGAGGGCAGTGAATTCATTTTTAATCTGGTGACATTTCCAATATCTGATGGGTTTATCAAGTAAGGACCTACAGTAAATTGAGGAGCATCTGTTAGAGTGTAAACCGTTCAGGAGTCCTGGGAAGATCATTGCTTGAGGATGAAAAATCCAGCCCCAGGGAATACAAAGCTGATTCCTGCCAGACTACAGGCTGTAGCGCCTACTCTCCCCTTATGCCAGAGAATTTACAGGGAGAGGGAGGAGACAAACAGAATGTTGGAGACCTCACCTGCTTAATAAAGGTGATTGAAACCATGTCCCAGGAGACAATGCCATGGTCCATGAGCTCTAAGAAGGCTGTCAGGGTGAATGCCAGCATCTCACTGTAGCTGAGACATGTGCGACACACACAAAACACAGAGATTCAGATCCGGGAGCGCAAGTGTGAAGGCCGCTACGAAAGGGCAGAGCTCAGTAAACACCCGTGGGTCTGAGGGAGCCTCGGTCAGTGCTCAGTAAACACCCGTGGGTCTGTGGGAGCCGCGGTCAGTGCCTGCCACCCAGCCAGCAGCAAGACAGATGTGGCCCAGGTGCCTACACTGGAAAGCTGGTGGGCTGCAGGTACCTAGGCTTGCCTTTGCCATCCTGCTTATCTCTGGGTTAGTCTGTTAGCTACCTCCCAAAACAAAGACCTTTGTCAAACTGATGCTTGCCAGGGGACCAACGAGGGCTTATGTCTCATGTCATCCTTCAGGCCGAGGGGCAAAAGGGTAAGGAGACAGTCCAGGTGAGGCTATGCCTTCGGCTTCTGTCTGAGCAGTTGCCATGCTTGCTTTATCTTCCCAACTCTAGCCGCCTCCTCTGTAAGATCGAGTTAGTCTCACAGCATTAGTCTCACAGGGCTGTGGTAAGAGCAAGCTGATGAGGTCTGCTGTGCCCTTACAATAATGTGCCGTAAAGATTAAACGTCTGCCTTTTGTCTCTCCTTACAGGTTTAATCATTCATGCAGTGGCACGGTGCTCTACAGTTAACGAGCCAGAGCCCTGTTTGCCGGCGGTAATAACGCTGCTCACAGAACTGGGGGCTGAGTGTCATCCCCATTACAGAGAGGAGGAGACTAAGGCTGATCTGCTGCAACCCCTCACTCTCCCAATGGTAGCCAGCAACTTTCACTTTGGTGCAGCTGGAGACTTTAAAACAAATACCTAGGATTAGCTGCTTGGCTTGGCTGAGCCGATCCATCGCCTGTGAAATTTATGACTCCCTGCCTGCTAGCTTAGCCTCCACAGGCTTAGTTGGAGACCTGGGTACCTGTCACTCACTACTGATCATAAACAGGGCATAGCTTCCTACCACAGCCACTTAAGCCTGGAGGCCAGTAGAGGTGTCGAGGGGTGGTGCCAAGTCCTGAGTTCCTCCTTGACAGCATGGAGCACGGAGATGGCAAATAGGAGCAACCTGTGGCATCCGGAGGTCGGCATGCACATCGGATGAGAGTGGATGGGATTAGGGAGGCAGGCATGGTTGCTAAGATCAGGAGTCGTCATCTCTCTCCTAACCCTCGCCTAGGCCAAGCACTTCCCATAAATTACTAGGTCTGCTGTGCTCTGACTTCCTTCATCCTGCTGCCCAGGGCCCCTGTTTTCACTACTCACCTAGCACAGCACTGACCACTCAACCCGTGTGAGTCCTCTGAACAAAGAACACTGAGATGCAGGACACCACCAGGGACCAGCCCTCTCTGTATGTGGGCTTGGACTCCTTACTGACACCATGGAAGTGAGAACAGGAGGCCTGCAGGTCACAGGACTTGGAAAGTGCTCGGAAGACTTTAGAGACACTCACTGGGACAGGAGCTTGGTTCCGCTCTCCACAAGCCTCGTGAGCACAACGATGCCATCCATGTTGATGAACTCAGTGGCAAAAGTCACATCAGCTGAGAGCTTAGCCAGTTCCTTCATGGCATCCAGCCGGGTCTCCATGCTGGATGACTGGGTCCTTTCCATCAGCTGGCGCGCAGCCCGGGACTGTGAGGCCAGGGACAAAAGAGATGCCATCTGCTCCCGCAGCAGATTACTACTGTGGGCTCACAGCCCAGCCCTGGGCAGGGTTGGGCTTTCACGTGGCTTCGGAATTGCTAAATGTTTATGGACCGACCCGTAAGAGAATTTCCAGCATTTCGAGACTGATCTGTAGTTATCTGTATCTTTTCCTTTTCTATATCCTTCTAGCCTATGGATTTGTTTTACTTTTAAAACATTTCTTTTGTGTATACGTATGTGCATGCCGTACCCTGAGTGTGGCGATCAGAGCGTAAGTTACGGGAGTAGGTTTATTTCTTCCACCATGAGGTCCAAGTCATAGAACCCGGGCCACCAGGCTTGGAGGCAACTGCCTTAACCCTCTGAACCATCTTGCTGGTCCCTGGTCTATAGGGTTTTTTTCTTAAATTCCTACCACTCCCCCCCCAAAAAAAATTAAAGAAAACTGGGATATCTCCTAACTGCATAAATCTGCAGAAGCAGATCTGGCTTAACAGGGATCTTTCTATTGAATAACAACACTACCTGACAGCAGGGGGGGTTCTGCTGAAAAGCCGAGCCCCACCCCTGGAAGCAACTGAAGGGAACTTGTCATCATCTGTCAGAGGCCAAGGGCCCTGCCCTAGAATTTAATCTGATGATGCTTCAAAGTTGTAGATGACCCTTTCCCAAAGGAATCACGCCATGAAAGTGAATAGCTACATGGACATGATGGCTGGTGAGGAGAGATGCCTCCCACCATAGACCCTCCCCAAGCAGATGCTCGCCTCCTGCAGCCTGGCAAAGCATTGCTGCTGTGTCCACTCATGACATTACTCCTCGTGCTGAACTTAACTACCACGTCAGATTCCAGTCCACGGTTTCACCATGCCTTCTCTGACTGGGACATTCTCTCTGGAAAGCAGAAGGAAGAGCAGAGTGCCCCAGGCCTGCCTGTCTGCTCAGTGTCAGGGAGGTGACAGGAGTCCAATTCTTCAGAGGCCCTTCCCTTGCCTCTCTCTGTTACAAGGAGGGACCCCTACTGCACAGGGCTCTTAGTGACATGCAAACCCTCCTAAGGCAACAGTGGAAGACTGTGGTCCCGAGAGGTCACCCACAAGACCATTGTGGGTCACTGGGCTGCATCACTACAAACTTCCAGTTCAAATGTCAATCTCCCTGCAGAGGCAGCCTTTCCAGGCTGCCGCCCCCTGCTCCACGTCATACAGAGCTCTATGAAATACTCTGCACTTCTGAGGACTGTCATATGTGTGTTTGCAGGGAGAGGGGTTGGTTGAGGTTCTTACATGGAGAAGCTCTTTCATTAGGGGAGGGATGTGAACAGGATGCTAAGGAAACTGACCGAGTCTCACAGGCATAGGTCGCTTGGCTACTTTTTCAGTTGCACAAGCAGCAAGCTACTCAACCTAAGTCCTCAGTTTCCTTGTCTGTAAAATGGGCTATCAAGAGTGACTTCCTCTTGGTTCTTTGGTAGAATTAACTGATGCAATTGGAAGAAGGAATTAGAGAAACACAAGGTAAGTGCTGGCTGGTACTCTTTCGCCTGGGCCCTCCTCAGACAAGCTGGTCCTTCCCTCAATAAGAAAGCATGCCCTTCAATTTCCTACAAGGGCGCTGAGCCCTGGTGATCATCTCTGTCACAGGCCCACCTCCCTGTCCTGATGCACACTGCACCCTTACCCCCTTTCCTGCACCTTCACCCATGGGACACATGAAAACTGCAAGAGGGGCCTCCGGGCTGGAGAGCAGGGCACAGGGACTGGACTCAAGGACCTTTCACTTCTTGCCAGGGTTCACAAGTTTTGAAACACATTGATGTGTTTTACCTGTTTTTCACTCAAGCGTCTTTTGGATTCCACATCTCCAGAGTTCCTGTCCTCTCTCTTCTTCCTTCAAGACTGAGCTCCCTAGTACAGTAGCAGATGGAAGCCTCTCTGCTGTGCCCGAGACTGTCACTCAAACACCTGGCTGCTCACCGAGGGCTGCTTGGCTGTGGCTGTGGCTGCCCTGCTCTCACCCTGCCCTCTGTCCTCATCACAACTGCACACCACATCTTGACTCTGCTCGAATCACTGCACATCCTTCCTCCATGCTACCCACCCCACCCACACACACCCTTGTTTTGAGACAGGGCACTGTCTGTGTGATCTACAGCTCACATGGGCCTTGACCAGTCTACAGCTGAAGATGACTTTGAACCATGATCCTCCTGCCTCCACCTCCCAAATGCTGGGATCACAGGCCTGTGCTACTATTCCTGGCTCCTGCTTTGTACTCTCTGTCTGGTCACTTCCTTTAGTCACTACTAAGGGTCGCTTAAATACGATGAGGGGATCCCTGTGAGTTCCCCTCAGCCCTGACACCCAGCACTCTGCCTCATTCACCAAGGTTATCTCATGTCTGTCAGTCAACCCTGTCATCCCACCACCTTTGCTAGGACGGGAGCATTCCATACCAAGCTCTCAGAGGTCATTCTCCCGTCAGCCTCCCCTGCCTGTCTGTGAAGGTGACCTTTGTAACACTCAAAGGAAAGCACAGGCCACTTTCTTTATGGATTCCCTTTCTTTTTTGAGTAAGGTCTGAGTCCCCAGACAGCCATTCATGTAGCCTGAGGATTGGTCTCCAGAGCCCCCAGGGAGCCCTGGTTTCCACACTAGGAAACATGTCTTTTCTTCCTCCAGTTAGTTCCAGCTTGACCCTCTAGGCCTGGGCTCCAGGAAAGCTTTCTGGAACCCCCCATGCTGAGGTAGGTTGTCCCTCTCAGTCCCTGAGAGCCTGAGTGACTCTCGCAATGCCAAGAAACTGTCTGCTGCCCTTTGCTCACGAGCTGTCAACCAGGCTGTGAGGGTGAGGGATTTCTTCTCAATCTCTGGATTTCAAACTTCTACTGCAGAGTCGGTCCCACCACAGTACTCGTGTATGCTACTTAAAATGGAATACCTACCGGGGAGATGGCCAGTTGTAAGATTGTTCCATTCTTTATGTCACTTCGGGTCTGGGTAGCAAAGAATCAAAACAAAAAGACAACATTAAAACAGTGCATGGAGGTGAATCAATAAGGATTTGTGGTCATTTTAAACATGTAATTGGCTCTCCTCATCGGCAGATGATTCAACCAGCACTGAACCAAAGACCTCTGCAGGGAAAAGGTTTGCTTTGAACGTCACAGCCTTTTTTTCTTATAGAAGCCCTAAGCATCGTTGGGCAGCAGGTACTTCCATGGCCTACCCATGCATGAGGCACATTCTCTATTGGGTTTGAATGTGCAGGACATTGCGCCCAGGTGACAGGCAGCTACAATCCACAGTTTGCTGTCCAAGGCTTCTAGGGACCACTCCCTCTGGGGACTGATGGATAACTGTAGCTCACTGAGGCTCTGCAGCCAGGTCTCCTCCTGCTTGCTCCTTGCAAAGAGATCCTAAGACTCCCCTCAAGAGCTCCGGGGTCACAAGAAGCAAAAGGCACTCAGTACCGGGGAGCAGACTGGTGTGCTCTGCATTCTCCAAAGGGCAACTCTTTAACCAGGAAATGGAGCCACTTGGATGGCCAGGAAGCTGGATAGCACCATTTCCTTGGCAGGTCACTTGCTGCTAAGCTTGCCCTGCCCTTGGCCACCTGTACTCACCTGCTCAGTGACATAGAGCTGGGGCCCATCTGCATAGCGGAGTGTGTAGTACTCTGGGTTTGGCAGTGACCACCTGTGCAAAGGAAAAGAACCCTTTTGGCTTCTCCTCTGGGCTTGTCTAGAACAGTAGCAAAATGGCCAGCCTGTCTGGAGCACAGTGGAACCCAAACAAAGCTTTTGGCAGAGCTCCTGGGAAGGGCCCCCTCCACCATCCGTGAGGGTCAGCACCACAGAAGGGAGTGCAGACAGATGGGCACAGCTCTCACATACTACCCAGACCTCCTGAAGGACATTCCTGGGTCCAAGAATAAATGAAAATCTCAGGACACCTTGGGGACATCCTCATTAGGTATCCTTCCTTGGTAAGACAATGATGCAGCTCAACTGGACACCCTCTGTACAAGTTCCTCCAGGGCTGGGCAGCCTCCCTCAGTCTTAGCTGTCACTGTTGAAAGGAAGTGATTTCAACCTACCCATCACACACTTCCTTGATGATGGATGCCAGGGGCCGTTTCTGAAAGAGAGGGGAGGAGATGCTTTACCATATGCTATGGTGCCAGCAGAACCACTCAACTTCTGATGAGGAAGAACCCTTTCCCAAGCCACAGCGACCAGCTTCCCTAGGGAGGTCCAGGCCCAGGGTGCGGCCTTCCTGTCACTGCCCTTAATGTCAGTGGCCTCTGGGCCTAAACACATCCTCCATTGTGTACCTGGCCCCTCCTTACAGCCCTGACTATCACACTGGAGCATACCTGGTCGATTTCAAGGAGCTGGGCATTAGCACCTGGCCATTCGATGGCCACTTTAACAATGTCCGATGGAGGTGGCATTGTTCTCAGTGGGCCCTATTTCAAGACACAGACACAGCTGCCTGGAGAGAGAGTCAAAAAGAAGGAAAGGTCAGAGTGTGCCAGCGTCTTCATCCTCAATGACCACTTGGGGGTCTGAAGACAGCATCTAAAGTGGCGTGTGGAACTACTCGGCATGCTGTTTTTACGCACTCCACAGTCTCTCCTTGGGTGGCTGTCTCCTTAGATCTAATCTGCAACAGAATCGGGACAAAGCTCTCTATCATCTCAGCTCAGGCAGCAGCAAGATCTGCTGGTGTGACAGTCAGTTTGAGAGGTCAACAAGACTGGGTGGGAGCAGAGCTCACTGAGTGCAAATTCCCATCCAGGGGCCTCAGGAGGAGAGAAAGGCATGCTCTTTTCTCAGTTGAGTGGTCAGCTGAAGGGGCCAGGCCACTGCTGCTCAGCAGTCACTCAGAAGATCCCAGTGTCGGCGGGGCTTACTGCGCCCTCCTCCCCACTTGCTCTGGCCACTCCTGCCCCATGAAAGGACACAGTGTGGAGCCTCCTCCTCCGGGCCGGCGGGATAATGTGGAGTTCAGAAAAGAGAACTGAGACAGGAAATGCTATTTTGGTCCCTACTGCCAAGGGCAAGGGCTGTCAGGAACTCGAGTGCAGGCAGTAAGGATGCTCTCATACAAAGACCCCTCTGCAGGGCAGGGCTGTGGAAGTGTGTCTGAGCCCTGCCCCCACTGCTCTTCAAAATAAAAGGAAACAAATCATCTGGGGCAAGTCTGGGAGATGGGCTCATGTGACTGGTATCCTAGGCAACTCTGGTAGCTTAGTGGTATTCTGGGCAGCGCTGAGGCTCTCTCCAAGGTCTGACGAAGGCAGTCACTCTGCTGATGGATTATTTCAGTGTATATTTACACGCCTTGCCTACAGGTTCGGGAGCGGGTGCTCTCTTAATGAAAAAGACCTTTTGCCTCCTCAAGGTTCAGCCACTCGCCTGCAGTTCGTGCCTGGCTAATGGGGACCGCCTGCCTCTGTTGGTTGGCGTGTGCGACACCACTGTTGCTAAGCTGTTAATCGTGAATGCCATCAATTTTCCAGCCGCAACAGATGCCAGTTCTCATAGCCTGGTGGGTGCAAACCTCTCTAGTGAAAAGGGTTTGTGAAGTGTGCCCTCTATACCCTACGCAGAGAGGAGGAAGCTTACTTCACCATTTCCTGAGGGCTGGGCTATGTCCAGAGTCAGCTGTCAAAAACCTCAGGGTGTGAAAATGTATCCACTTCTGCTTCCCAGCAGCCCTCAGGAAGAGGCAGGACAGCACCAGACTTGAAGAGGACAAGAGTGAGGCTTGGTTAAGTCCTAGTTGACCCAGCTAGCAAGTGGGGAAGGTGGCCAAAGCTTAGAGCCAGCCAGCCAGCCCCTCCCTCTCCCCTGAGCAAGTCTGAATTCCCATCCTTTAAGTATATGAGGCCTAAGGAGACAGCAGTGGGCAGCTGTCTCTGTAGCTCCTGGCAGAACCTCAATATGTAGTTTGTATGTGCCTAGGCCCACAACAAACCTCTAAAAGGAAAGTGGCCCCATGAGGCTAACTTCTGGGGGAAGACACTGCTCCAGTGACAGCAGAGTAGAGTGTGCTGTGACAGTACGATATCCCTCCCTGTGTGTGTCACTGGACGCAGGGCTCCAGGAGTGAGACCACTTCTAAGAACCCACATGAGCGGGGTGGTGGTGGTGCACACCTTTAGTCCCAGCACTTGGGAGGCAGAGGCAGGCAGATCTTTGTGAGTTCAAGACCAGCCTCTCTACAAAGCTACACGGAGAAACCCTGTCTCAAAAAACAAAACTAACAAAAAGAACTGACATGTAATTTACAACTAAGAGCATGGACCTGAAGCATATCTGCATATGAATACAGATTATAAAAACAGAAACACATATAAGTGTCCCTTAAACTCTGCCCAGGACAGGGAACACACTCGCCACTCCAAACAATGCACAAGCCCTCCTCCTAGTCCCTAGTCCTAGTGACCTCTCTGCCACTGTCTATCAATGCAAGTGTACAGTACAGCTTTCCAGACCATTTGTCAATCTGGGTTTGTTCCTTTTGAACAGAAGTGTGGCTCAGTGGGTAAAGGCATATACGCACTCGCATACGCGTGCATACACAGTGAGTGGCAGGCTCTTGGAAAAGAACACCAGGCTAGGACACTGCCCCTGCTGAAGAAAGCAGGTGGATTCCGAGCCCACGGACTGTCACAGCTCCTACAAATTCTGTCTTTATCCAAGTCTCTGTCTTCTCTTCTTGAAACATGAGTGTGTTAGTTCTAACGTGTCCTCAAGATTCCAAAGAAGAACATAAAAAAACGCCCAAACAAGGATGCCCTTTTTAAAGGTCCTCACGGAAGTTAACCCTTGTTCTGCTGTCAGGAAATAAATGCACTGTGCTCTCTGAACTCCTTGAGTGCTCCTTTTGAAAGTGACAAGCTGAGTATGTCGTCACTACTTTGCTTTGGTTCCAAGTGACTTAGTCATCATGTCATGTATCAAAGCTGGTCCTGAATGATTCATTTCAAAGCTCGACCATAGAGCAGGAAAATCTCCAGCCACCTAGGTCACCCAAGGGACAGCAACAGGCCTAAAGTCAGCAACTGTCTTCCCTACAGTCAATCATACTGGCACTGAGGGACATCCCAGCTGCCACAGCTGAAGAGAAGGAAAATTCAGCTTCATTTGAACAAATCTAATTCCATCTCTGAGCCTGAAAGACACTGCCAAAGAGATTGGGTGACAAAAGAATAAGAGCAGTAAAGTTATAGCTTCAGGGTGAGTGTCAGGGCGAGCCTAAGCTACTCACAAACCAAAGCCACAGGAAAAGCCATGAGCCTCACAGAGGAAGCCATTCTGCACAGCTGATATGAGGCCAGAAACCAGCAATAAGAAAAAAGCCCAAGAGATGGGCAAAGCCTGACCACTTTTCAGACGCCACGGTAACACTTCCTAAATGAAATGCCCTGTATCCCGCCAATGGCAGCTCTTTACACTGTGTTAGTCTACATTTCTGTTCCCTGCAAGGGAAATGTCCAAGACCAAGACTGGCCCAAGCTGGAGGAAACTACAATGAAAGCTAAAATAGACAGAGGTGTCATGGTGTGAGATGATGGATGTATTCAATGGGCACTTAGCTAATACTGGCTAAATTCATGAGCAAAACCCACTTAGGGAGGATGGGCTGCTTATAGCAGTCCACTTACAGGGTGACTCTGGGGTTCTCAGACATGATGCTTGTGTTAGACAGCCTCTAACTCATTGCTTCTGTCACTTTATAGCTGATGCCTCAGGAACCCTGAAAGCACACTCCTTCTCTCTCTCTCTCTCTCTCTCTCTCTCTCTCTCTCTCTCTCTCTCTCTCTCTCTCTCTCTCTCTCTCTCTGGGAAAGACGGTCAAAGTTTAGAGAAACTCATCCTCCATCCTATTCATCCGACTAGAAGGGAGGGAGGGATACAGGAAGGAAGGGGCAAGAGAGAAGTGAATTACATCTGAACTGGGTCTTAATGATGTCAAGGTTCACAGTCTGCCCTGCACACTGACCCTCCTTGGGTGAGCATCACATTAGCTAACAATACACAATGCGGAGGCACCACCCGAAGCCTTTCCTCCCTCCCTCTCCTTCACTGCAGTACTGAGGTTCCAAGGCAGGGCTCTGAGCTTGCTAAGACAGTGCTCTGCAACCCCAGACCTATTTTAATCTTATTTTATTTTTAAAGGTGTGTGTGGAGGGGGGGTCTCATAAAGTTGCCCAGGCCTGACTTGTGAACCTTGAGTAGCTAGGGTGACAGGCCTGTGTCACTTGGGGCGGGGTGTGCTTTTTACACAAAGGAAGTCAGGGGGACCCTCAGTCACCTGGAGTCACTTGGTCACCGGATGACCAAGCGTCAGAAACCCATGTCAAAGAAGGCAGCCTTGCATGTGACCATCACAGTTGCTCAATGGAGACTTCAGGTCTGTGAACCAAAAGGCAAAGCCAGAGGTGCTCAGAGACCTGGCCAACAAAAAACGGCCCTCCATGGTCTATGGAAGGCTGCCCACACTCCCACAGGTGGTGCTCAGGCGAGTCTAGGCAGACCTTTCCTGGCTGTTTGAGGCCAAGCCCCCTCATTTCTCCTGTACCTTTGCAAATGCCCTTCAACTGACTGTCACAGAGCTCCTATTCGAGCTTCAAAGCCCAGTTTGGACATCACCTCCCCTTTGTACCATCCTTCCACGTGTGTGCACTATTCCACATCACTAGCTCCTTCTGTGGGAAAGGACCTCTGATCACAGAAACCCCGCAGCTCTGGCGTCTTCCACTCCTACAAGCCAGAGCTGGCTCCCAACAGGCAGGAGGCAGGAACTGTTCCATGAAGTCTGAAGCCCTGCAACAGTGCTCCCACTCGTTCTGCTTTCAGAACTGACTTAGAACAAGCCTTTCTGGAGACTCTAGTCAGGGGGGGAAACAACCTCTTCTCCTTCCCCTAGAGCCACAAAGGAGGAGAATGGAGTAGGACTTCCCAAACAATGAGCACTCGGGGATGAAGGATCTCCTTGTAGGGAAGCCCTCTAGCACGTGTCTGCTTACTCTCTTCATTTTCATTTTAGAGAGGAAGTGGGAAATTAGGTCGCAGCAATTCAATAACATTGCAAAATTCTCAGGGCTATAAATAGCCACTCGCTCCAGCACTCACAGTAGCACACACAGTTCAATAGCCACTGTCCAGCATGAGAGCACTGGAGTCCCACTCCCGGCCCACAGCCGGTTCTGGCCCCAGATGACTCCCCAACTTCTCCCTCCCCTGCTTTCTTCATTCACAACCTCAGGGATGCTCGGCAGGCCTCTGGGGCTGAGCAAGACCCCAGCCCCCTACAGCTGCCTTGAAGGCACCACAGATACAAAGATGATCAAGCAAACAGAAGAGAGGTCCACATAGATCCAAAAGCCCTGGAAGGACAGTACCAATGGCACAGCCCGCACAGTGGGGCAATGGCAGTGCAGGCACTCCAACCTCCAATGGAACAGACTCCAAGCGGCTTCTGGCTTCTGGGAGGGGTGCATCATGATAAAGTTTGTTCATCACCCCTGCAGGGATGCGGCAGGCTGAACTGGCCAGCAGATCTGGAGCCCGGCTTAGGGAGGAAATGACAATCTCCCCAGGAGGTATAGAGGATAGAGGATGCCAGAAGGTTCCCAGCTCCCCCTGCCCCCAGCTGGTAGGGATCCCTGTGTGAGTTCTGTTCTGTTCTGCTTGCCACGAGTGGGGGAGGCCTGGGTGAATTTGGTTTATGTTTCCTGTGACAGAATACTGCTTCACCAAGGAGGTGACTGGAGGCTACACCCTCTTTTTAACCAAGATCACAATCTCAGTAGAGGCTTCTCCCCTGTAATCTTTTCATCAGAAGACTGACTCAGTTTCCCTCAGTTCACCCACTCTGAACTAAAGCGTGGCCCTCAGGCACAGAAAGGGAAATGCCACAGGGTAAAGGATGAGGACCACCAGACCCGCAGGAGCTGAGGGATCTCCTTTGTATTCATGTTTGAACACAGGTCTTGCCCAGCTGTGGCTAAGAGCCACCATGCACAGAGACAAGGTATGTGTTAAGGGACTGCCCGGCATCTTTCCCTGAGCTCATTACTCTATCGCCATTTTGTGGAGCATCTGTTCTTAGAGGACAGTGGGCTATTGGTCTTATCAGGACACCACACTTAGGTCAGCTCCATGGCAGTGTCCATACTTAGCCCTGCGCACATCACACACCTCTCACCCACTCCCTTGAAAACTGTGATGACTCTGCAGCTGTCCACAGCTGTCCAACAGCTCCAACATCCTGTTCAAAAGCCAACTTCTACAGATTTAGACAAGCCCTTCCTTGTGCGTTCCTAATCCTTGGTCCTCAGGTACTGGTGATGGCGCTATCACGTGTGTTGCCAGTCTTTACTACACACCTTCAGGACTGTAGATTTTATAATCCTGTCCCCTCCGGAGTCAGTACAATATGGAAGCACCCCTCCAGGCCACACCCTCTGGATTGGGACCTGCCTCCACATGCAATCCAGGGTGGTTCATAGACCTCGAGGTCATGAAAAAAGGCCTGAGACCAGCAGTTCTCAAACTGTGGGCCACAATCCCTCTGCAGGTCAAGTGACCCTCTCACAGGAGCTGCCTAAGACCATTCAGCATATCAGATATTTATATTGTGATTCATTACAGTAGCAAAATTAGTTATAAGTATATAAATATGAAAATAATGTAACGGTTGGGGTCACCACAACAACAGGAACTGTATTAAAGGGTCACAGCATTAAGAAGGTTGAGAGCCGCTGCTCCACTCAATGGCTCTCCATACTGGCTGTGCGCCCCCAGTAGCTAGCTGGGTCACTGAAACCTCCCCAGATGATTTTACTGGAGGCTGAGACGGACACCCTGCTCCAGGAATGGAAGCAGCCTGAGGACAGGGTCACTGAAGAACACACCTACTCCCTACCTACTGGCCCCCAGTTTGCAGCACGATGCCTGGCACAGAACTGTATCCACAGAATTCCACCCAAAACACCCTCAGGTCTAACTGTGTTTAAAAGTAATGAACCATTAGTGTCTGCATTATCCATTTCCCAGAATTTGCACATCCCTGACTATAATTATGCATTGAAGTAATTCAGAATGGGTCAGATTTAAGGGGGAACAGAAACCCAGACAGAAAAATATAGCTGAATTTAAAGAAACTGTTTCTCAGGCCTGGAGAAATAGCTCAGTGGTTAAGAGCACTGGCTACTCTTGCAGAGGACCTGGGTTCAATCTAACACCCACAGGGCAGCTCACAACAGTCTATAACTCCAGTTCCAGGGGATCTGACACCCTTTTCTGGCCTCCACAGGCACACATGGTACATATAAATACCTGCAGGCAAAACACCCAGACACATAAAATAAATAAGAATGAAACGCTTTCTCACCAACAGATTAGCATGGTTATACGAGGAGAAAGAGTGGACAGGGTGGGATACAGCAGGCTAAGAGCACCCTGGGTTGTCCCTAAAACCCAGGGCTATGGGCCTGACTCCTTCAACTGAGACCATAACAACACAGCACTGTTCTCTGAGAATGAGGCCAAGCCTTTCCTCTCATTTCATAAAGAGGGGAACTGAGGTCCAGAGGAACTGGCAAGGCCAGGCCAGGACACCAGTTAGGAACAACAACAACCAAAAGGCCCAGCCTCCACTTCTGGGTCAGTCCTCACCTGCCACACAGCTCTGGGCATGCACAAGTGTCTCTGGACTGGATGTGGAGGCAGGGGATGAACTGTTTCCTAGCCTTGATCCTTGATCCTCCTTCCTTCCCTCCTTCCCTCCTTCCCTCCCTCCCTCCCTTCTTCCCTTGAAGCAGTGGCACTACGTGATTAGGGGCTCACATCCTGGAGCAGCCAGACCTGCATTTGGACCCCAGCTTTGACAACTTCCTTGCTATAGTTAAACCAGGGATTAGAACCAACCGCTCCTTGTAAACGCTATGGGAACACGAAAAGGCTAATTCATGCAAAGCACTTTGTACAATGCCTGGCACAAATTCCAACTGTGTGAGTTAACAGAACTCCTGGACCCACATTAAGGAGCCCTACCTCCACACTGGGTGTACCGTGGGCAAAATGTGAGAGCAGGTGTAAGGGCAGTGCGGGAGGAAAACCCACAAAAAAGTGGTGCTGTTGCTACTACGCCCAGTGTAGAGCCTTATTCTGGTGCCACTGCAGGCCAGCATAATGACAGGCGCATAATGGTTACTCAGCCAACAGGTCCTAGTAACTCAATGAGCACTCCCAGTGGGGTGAGGAATTCAAGTGACTTAAGCAGCCAGGCAGGTAAGTAAATGAACCAAGCAGCTTCCACACCTGGACCCATCAGCTTAGGAAGCCCTAGAAGTTCTAATTCAGTTTCTTGGGGGAAGGGGAAGGGACACACTGGTGCATCCATCATGCAGCTGGACCAAGCTAACACACAAGGGATCCTGGGTCTTCTCAAACCATGTGCCTTCTTGTACACACACTAGTCATCTTACGTGATTTGGTTTTGACTTTCTAAGTCCACCCTGAGCAGCCTGAAGATGGAGGCTGTCAGTTACACTGTCCAGTCACCTTAAGGAGCCTAGAACAGTGCTGGCCTCATGGAGAGCCCTCGGTGAGCAACTGGTGAACTAACTCGCCCTGACTGGTGACTCCAGTCCGCCATCCCCAGCATCTCTGAGATCCTACAGGCCATGGAAGGTTCTCAGCCCCTGATCTGGGACTTCATCTTTTGAGCTGAAGTGTCACTACACTGCCCATGCTGGTTTTGGATTTCAGAGGACCCTTCTGCCCCAGCCTCAGTTGTAATCTGACTAAAGGTGTACACCTCCAAGCCCAGGACAGGTTTGCCTGTGAGCCACCTAGGAAGACATGACCCAGACACAGAGAATGCTAGAACATGCTAAATATTCATGCAATTTTTTTTTTAAGCTTGGACCCCACAACCTGCACCCAAACTTTCTTGGCACCTTTTAGAGGCAGCAGAAAGCATAAAAATGATGAGATTCTAGAGTAACAAACAAGCTGGGCAGTGGTGATGCACGCCTTTAATCAGAACCAGCCTGGTCTACAGAGCACGTTCCAGGGCAGCCAGAGCTACACAGAGAAATACTGTCTTCAGAAACAACAACAACAACACACACACATACACACACACACACACACACACCACCAACAACAACAACAACACACACAACACAACAACAACACACACACACACACACACACCAACAACAACACACACACACACACACACACACACACACACACACACACACACACACACACACCATCCACCTGCCAAAAACAGATAGAGGCTCTAACCCTGTCTCCTTCACTCACAAACTGTAGCATAAATCTGGGCAGGTAAAATCTTTCAGTAACTGCTATTGTTAATTTATAAAGGCAAATAACAATAGTCTCCTCAAAAGACCATAACGCAGTTTAAACACCCTCACATATACACGGTACTGAGCACCTCACAACCAGCCCAGCCACCAGCAGCCACCCTAGTCTTGTGGTTACGGACCACTTACCAATGGCTACTGCTGTGCTTCTGTGAAGTGAGTACTGTCCCAAGTGCAAAGTACACATCACAGTGCAAGAAGTTAGCACAAAAAAGTCAGCAACTCCATTAACACGATTTTACAGTGACTATGTGAACTATTAATTATATTCTGAAATATATTAAACAACACAATAAATTATTTTCACTTCTTATTTTACATTCCCGAGATGTGACTGTTAGAACAGCTTAATTAACAAAAGTGACTTGCATCATTTTTCTTTTGGAGAGCCTGGGGTTAGCCTACTGCCTGCCTGACACACCAAAGCATACCAAAGGTGGCTCCCATGCCCCACAGATGGGTTGTCAGGGTCTGTGTTTGCATCCCATTCCTCTGGACTTATCCAAGCCCTTCGTTCATTTATTTAATCAATCTTTATAGTGCCTGCCCTGCTGAGATGCCGTGGGTGCACGGAGCAACAACAGGTACGTCTTCCTACCTGCCGGGACAGGCAGACATCAATCAACACTTTAAACTGTTGTAAAGCCACACAAGTATAAGCGCTGTGAGGAACACCAGAGCGTTCAGAGTGCGGCTCCAGGGTCAGAACTCGGGACCCCGGAAGCCTCCTGAAGTAAGACTGGGAGGATGAAAAAAAGTTTATTAGACTAGACCGAGGGACGGGCTCTGAGGGAGGCCAGAGAGAGGGATGCAGAAGGAACAGTACCAGGCCGGGGAGCAGCCTGAGTCCACGGAGGGCGATCTGCAGGGCCCGGGGAAGAGAGGAGGGTGGAGACCGGCCCCGGGGCATCCCGGGCATTGCAGCCCTGGGGCAAGAAGCGGATGAGAGCGGCCTGGACCGAACGAAGCAGGGCGGCCGAGAAGGAAAAGGAGAGGGCCAGTATCGACGGCAGGGGGATGACCGGGCCAGCGCCGTGCCCGGGCTTGATGCTCAGGCAGCCACTGTCTTCGGCCTCAACCCCATCCTCGGTCCCCGGTCCCCAATCCTCAGTGCTCCGCTCCTCGGTCCCCGGCCCCGAGCGCCCCTCACTCACCCGGCGCCCGCCGCGGCCCAGCTCCGCGCCCGAGTCCCGCCGCCGCTCCTCTGTCCTCGTCCGCCCCGCCCTCCTGGGGCCCCGCCCCGTGCAGGCCGGCCCGGGCTCCTATTGCTCCTGTTTGCCGTCAAGCTGAAAATTCTTGCTCTCATTGGGTTGTTTGCCTGTCAGTAAAGAGGAGGCAGGCCTAATTGAGGGCGCGGGCTGGAGCGACGCCGGCCGGCCCCGCCCCTCGGCGGAGGCCTCTTAAAGAGACAGGTCCCCTTTCTCCTGCAGGCTATTGGGTCTGAAGGAACGTGATTTCCCAGCAGACACTAGAGGCTGCTCCCCACCCAAACTTTTTCCTTTTTTTTTTTTTTTCTGTACATAGACTAAGGGTGAAGGGGCTTCGGGGGAGAGCTCTGGGTCCTTGCGACACATTGTTGTAAGGAGCAAGCTGTCCTCTGGTGACGCTCACCTGATCGACTCAGTGGTGGGAATAGCTGATTTGGGGAACTGAGTGGGAGGTGACAGTCGTGTCAGAGGCTATGAGCAGCCGAGATAGAGCTAATTATACAGGTACCCAGGCCTGACCGTGGGCGCTGAGCAGAGGCAGAGGCAGAGGGGTAGGGATCCGTGGGAGGTGGCGTTCGTCACCGCACCTGCGGATCTAAAAAGACAGGGCACCGCGCCAAGGACTCATCCCTGCCTTAATGCTCACTGCAGGCTGGTAGGAAGGACAGTGTGCGATCCTCAGTTGCAGAAGCCAAGACTGAGGGGTGGGGGTCGTACAGGACCAACTATACAGCCGGTGACGGACAACGAGACACTATCGCCTTGTTTAATTTCAATTTTTAAAATCGTTTCTCTTAGCAGATCACTGACAATCCCAGAAGACAGACATCTTGTTATCTGTTCTACAGAGAAACGGACACTCAGCAGAAAGATGAAATAATGGCCACGTTCCATGTGGTACTTCATTGTCTTTGAAGCAGTTTTAGAGGCACTGCTAGACACTGACTCCTGGAAACGTTTTAGAACAGAAAAAGATTCTTATCTGCTGCTGAACAGGGTGGTACCCAGGCAGCAGAATTACCCTCGCAGTCACAGTGCTAATAAAGCCCCTGCAGGAGCCATCAGCTCTCAACAGTTCCAATAGGTCCACACACTGCCTGCTTCCAGCAACAGTCTCTTTGTTTTAGTGAAATGCACCACAGATAAATGCGGGTTGCTGTGTTCCAATGTAACTGCCCCTGCCCCTGACATAAACAGTGGCCTGGGAGAGTGTATCGACCCTTGTGGATACACCGCTCCCCTGCTGCTCAGTGGGAGTTCATAAGACTCTGTCAAATTCATATACTATTACCGTTTATTGTCATTCATAGAGTTGTGAGCATCCTCATGGATGCTCATTTGTTTGTGGATTGCTTATTTGTTTGTTTGCTTGCTTATTTTGAAACAGAATGTTGCAGGAACATTTAAGCAAATGTCTACCCAACCCATGAGACGCCAATGACCAACCGAAGTGTTTTCCATCAAGTCCAACTTGAGGAATCAGTGAGTTCATTGGTTTCACTTACAGAACATCGGTGACTTAGTTTGCTTTCTATTGCTGTGATAAAACAAAGGTTTTTATACAACCCAGCTCAACCTGCCCAGGAGTAACACACCCACAGTGAGCTGGACCCTCCCACATCAATCACTAATCAAGAAAAGACTCCTCCCACCACCACCACCAAAAAAATTCCAGGCAATGGTGGCACATGCTTTTAATCCCAGCACTTGGGAGGCAAAGGCAGACAGATCTTTGTGAGTTTGAGGCCAGCCTGATCCACAAAGTGAGTTCTAAAACAGCCAGGGCTGTACAAAGAAACCCTCTCTTGAAAAACCAAAGGAGGGAGGGGGAAGAAAGAAAGAAAAAGAGAGAGGGAGGGAGGGAGGGAGGGAGGGAGGGAGGGAGGGAGGGAGGGAGGGAGGGAGGGAGGAAGGAGGGAAGAAGGGAAGAAGGTAGGTAGGCAGACCCACCGACTTGCTTCTAGGCCAGTCTAATGAAGGCATTTTCTCCACTGAGATTCCCTCTTCCTGGATGACTCTAGCTTGGGTCAAGTTGACAAAAACCAGCCAGCACAATGGGTGAGGCATTGTTTACAGAAGTGACTGACCGGACACCCCAACAGCCACACACGGGAGGCTCACCTCAGCACAGGTGATGGCTCCCACAGCATCACGGAGTCCCCTCTTCAGCCAAGTTCGCACTCTACAGCCTAGAGCCTGCAAAGGCCACAGGCATGTGTGGTTAAAGTTAAATCCCGTACAACTGACTAAGAAGCCCACCACTTTCCATAATGGGCTTCAGTGAGCCTCCTGCCAGCCCAAAATAGGATCCGGCCCTGTCCTCCGGCCTTTTCCTCAGAACATGGGATGTTCTGCAGCTCCTCTTCTGGACAGCAATCCCGAGTCCTCTGCCTCCCTGGTTACTCCAGTCCTTGAGCACCTTTCTTTCCCTGAGCCCCCGGACACTTACTCTGCAATCTTTAGTATCATTTAAATAGAACCTGCTGGAAACTAGGCCCCCTGTCAACAGTGGCTGGTGGTCCACCAGGGCCCTTTCCCTGCTCCTGTAGTAACACGGCTGCCCCACACCCCATGACTCACTTCCTAACCTCCTGTGTGACAAAGACAGAAAGCCAGCTGTGTGCCTCCTTCTCAGCTGTGGACACGGAGGCATGAAACCTCAGGCTGAGGTGTTAAGTCAGCTGGCACATCCTCCCTGTTCTTTTTTCCTGTGGACCACACACTCAACCTTGACCCTGTGATGACCACGATGTGCAGGGGAGTGACAGAGCCTTTGTGTGGAGAATGTCATGGTCCCCAAATGGTCACCCGGAGTAGAAAGTTCTCCCCTGGTCCAGATAATGCTCACTTGAAGACATTCGCCATGTTCTTTGTCAGTGACTTTCAGGACTAGATCGGTCTCAGAGCCACTGTGTAGTGAAGGATGACCCTGAACTCCTCCTGAGGCTCCCGCCCCACTTCCTGGGTGCTAGGATTACAGGCATGTAATCCTGGTTTATGCAGCCTGGAGATAGAACCTAGGGCCTTCTGCACTTTAGACAAGCAATCTACCAAATGAACCCCACCAAGCTCCATCAGTGACTTTAAGGAGCCGATCCAGCATGCACACAATTCTGAAAGGAAGCATCTCCGATGCCTCTCCCTGGCCCTGGCCATACCCGGTGCACAGTGGTCCCAGGAACAACTGTGGGGCGTGTGATGTTTTTCCTTTTTGCCTTTTCCTGTGGGTTCTTAGGAGTGTGAGGTTTAAGAGGGTGTCCCCTCCAGACTGGGTGAGTCCAGGAGCAGCTCTTTAAAAACTCACTGATGGAGAAGCAAGATGGCTCAAGGGCTAAATTTAGGTGCTTCCCTCTGAGCCTAAGGAGCCCAGTCCAATTCCAGGGACCCACATGGCAGAAAAGGAGAACCAACTCTTGCAAATCATCCTTTGACCTCCACAATTGTGCCCTGACACACAATCAATCAATCCATCAATGTAACAAAACTACTGTCTAAATAGCCACCAACGGAGCTGGGGGCGTGGCTCACTTGGTGAAGGAGCTATCTTTAGCACTAAAGGAGCTTCCTGAAAGGCTAGTGACTAACTCTCAGGGTGACAGGAAGCTGCAGTGACCAGAGACACTTTGACAACTCAGGCTGACAAAAATGACTTCGTTTTGTTTCTTCCTCCCTCCTTAAGCAGGACTTGATCACAGTCAGAGTCCCATCCGCCAAGTTGGGGCAATGCTTTCTCCTTTTAGCTAAAGCTGCTCTGGAATGGGTTTCCCAGACCTTTCCCCACCATGCTACCCCAGCTCAAGAACTGGGGAGCCAAGAACAGGTCTGGGGTTGAGTTGGTAGAATAACTCAGATAAAAGCCACAATACCATGAACCCATCCCATTGAGGTAGAGCAGACCTCTCTGCTACTGTATGCCCCCCAGAAGAGGTTCTAGATCTTTCTGAGACTCAGAACAATGGGATAATAACAGTTCCAGCTTCAATGGATGGTCATGAGAACTAAATGAGAGATAGTAAGCACAGAGTGTTTGACACAGTAACTGGTACATCATAGGCCCTCAGTTAATTACGTGCTTTCAATTTGTGTGTATGAATATGAATATGCCCTTGTTCCTATGGTGTATGCATATGTACACCTGTGTGTATGAGTAAATGTGGAGGACAGGACTTGACACCGGGCATCTTCCTGGATTGCTCTCCACCTTATTTATTTATTAGTAGGGTGGGGGGTGCACCAGGCTGTGTGTGCGGGTGGCGGTCAGAGGACAGCTTCCAGTTGTTGATTCTCTTATTCTACCATGTCTTCCAGGGATCAAAGCCAAATCGTCAGTCTTACTCAGCAAGTGCCTTTGCCTGCTGACCCATCTTGTCAGCCCCTTGCCTTATCCTTTGAGATAGCGTCTCTCACTGAAGTGAAGCTTACTGTTTAGTGGCCAGCCAGTAAACACCAATGATCTGCCTGTCTTTGCCACTCTGCCCTGATTATTTTTCAGTTTTTCTGATCTGGCAGGTTTTCACTCCCACATCTGACTTCCAAGTCTTTGTTGGTAAGTAGAATGATACAGACTTAGTTTAAACCCACACATAGTAGCCACAGGAGAGCTGGGGCCATGGGGGCAGGAAGGCCTGGCTGGAAGGGTGCTGACTGGGACTGCAGACGATCATTAAAATCTCAATAGATTCATGTGTAAGCTGACAGGAAAACATCATTTGGCGCCCACATTGAGGGCCAAATGTAGTTGGACTTTCCTTTGGGCTGCCAGCTCCAAATAATAACACAGAGACTTATTATTAATTCTGAAAGCTTGGTGTTTAGCTTGGGCTTGTCCCTTCTAGCTCTTATAACCTGCTTCCATTAATTTACATTCTGCCACGTGTCTTTCACCTCTCCCTCATTCTGTGTGTCTGACTTGTTCCATGTCTTGCTGGTGTCTCCACCACTCTTCTCCCCAGAGTCCTCTCTGCCCGGAAGTCCCACCTATTCTCCCCCGCTTAGCTATTGGCCACGCAGCTCTTTATTAAACCAAGCACAGTGACACATTTTCACACGGCGTAAACAAATACTCCGCCACAGATGTGTATTACCACACTGGGCCTTAACATAGTTCTGAGGATCGGAATTCAGGTCCTCACTTTACCCCCTGAGCCACCTCCCCTTCCCTAAATTTCAAGTGGTTCAGTATTTACGGAATGAACTGCCCATAGTTTTTTGAGTTCCCCTGCAATGACATCTGAAACTGGAACACAGGGACACACCCCTTCCAGTTCCCTAATCCCTTTGGCCTACTTCTGTGCAGTTCATTATCCTCCACCCATGGCCTCACTTCCCTCTGCTTTTACTCCCTTGTCTTCAGCTCTGATGCTCTCTCCCCTCCCCAGTAACTTCTGGAAGGAATCTCACCTCTCCTTAGACCAGGGCCCAGCATTGAACTGGGCCAGAGCAAACCACAATGCTTTTCTGGTTCAAGAAGGCCCTCCCCACACTGGGGCAAAGCACTGTACCACGGAGCCTGGGTAGCACCAGGGGGCTCCTGGGCATCTTCTCATCTCGACTTGTGACTCCTCACCCGTAGGGCATATGAGCCAGTCAAAGATGGTGCTGAGGGGAAGTCAGATGGACTAGTCCTAGCTTAGTTGCCTAGGTAGAACCAGATGAGGTCACTGCATGAACAGCTCATGTTCACTAGGTAAAGCAGAGGATGCCTAGGCACGTGATAGGCTGACCTTTAAAACCATTGGCTGGCTGTTTTCCTGCTCTGTGTTTTTTTTTTTTCCTTTTAAAAGATGCCAGCTATGAGACAATAAAGTAGTTCCTGCTTGACTAGACTCCCTGCTGCATCTGATTGTCAGCAGGGTTCTGGGAGGCTAGGAAATGGGAGGGCAAGCCCTATGCTATTTGAACATAAGTGTGGCCTGGGGAAAGTTTTAGGTCACTGGGGTATGTCCTTAAAGGAGACAGTGGGACATCAGTTTCTTCCTCTTTCCTTAGACTTAGCCATGACTAGAGCAGTCCTCTACCACAAGCTCAGGCCATGATGTACTGTATCACCACAGGTCCAAAATGCAGTAGTGCCTACCCCACCACGGACTGGAATCTTCCAGACAGTGAGCCAAAAGAAACCTTTTCTGTTTCTAAGCCGTTGACTTCCAGTGTTTCTTACCGGCACAGACTGCACTGACAAACACTGCCTGCTTCCTGCGACAGCAACGGTCTGGCTGTTCCATCAGCATTCATGGAGGCTGTCAGACAAACCACAGTGTAGAGTGTGATCCTCTGAGAGAATGTAAGAGCTGCCATCTTCACCAGGTCAGCTGTACCTCATTGCAAGACACTACCAGGAGTAGGCGGTTGCTGTTTGCCAGAGAAGGAGGCGATAAAGAGGCTTGCTGGACCTTTGCCTGGGATTCTGGTGTGTTCCTCCTACACCTCCCAGCCAATTGTATGCAATTCTGCCCAAATTGAACATGGTCTTGGGGGCCTCAGGAAGTGCTAGAGTGTATAGAATGGGAAATATAACAGAAGGGGGAGGCCTCCATCTCTTTGGCTCTAGGAAAACCATCCTCCATCTGGGAAAAGATTTTTCTGGTGAGGATGCTTCAAAGTCCCCATACTTCTGTAAGCAATCCTCACCTGAGCTCTGTAAGCCAATAAGGTCACTGATGCATTGTACTTTAGTTTGTCCTTGGGGGAATAAGGAGGGGGTAGACTCTGTTTCCATTTCCCACAAAGGGAATTCTCATGAAAGAGCATCTTCAGAATGAGTGGAGCATAGCATAACACAATTGTTTTTGTTGTTACTGTGATGGGGTCTTGTATGGCCCAGACTGGCCTGGAATCTTTTGTGGAGCCAACAATGACTAGAATCCCTCCCTGATGCACACCCCCCCTAATCTAAATGATGGCATTTCAGGCATGTACCTCCACCATTCCTGGATTTTACTTTTCACATCTTTAGTTTTTAAATTTTCTTCCTTCTGGTCGTGTGTGTGTGTGTGTGTGTGTGTGTGTGTGTGTGTGTGTGTGTGTGTTTAGTTGTGATCCCATTGCTGTGAAAAGACACCATGACTACCACAACTCTTACCAAAGAAAACATTTAATTGGAGCTTGCTTATAGTTTCAGAGATTTAGTCCACTATATTATCACCATGGCAGCGAGCGTGGTGGCATGCAGGCAGACGTGGTGCTAGAGAAGTAGCCAGGAGTTGTGCATCCAGATCTGCAGGCAGCAGGAAGACAGAGATACTGGGCCTGGCTTGGGCTTTTGAAACCTCAAAGCCCACCTACAGTGGCACACTTCCTCCAACAAGGCCACACCTCCTGATCCCTCTCAAGTAGTACCACTTCCTGATGACTAAGAATTCAACTATATTAGCCAAACCACTACAGTGTGTGTGTGTGTGTGTGTGTGTGTATGATCATTTGTATTTTACAAATAAAAAACTTGAGACAGCCGCTGTTATCTGGTTAAGAGGAAGCTGATATTCAAACCTAGTTTTGTCTGAGTTCAGGCCTGAGACTTCTGAGATATTACCTTGTCTCCCACAGGACAGTTCTCTGCTTCAGATAGGAAGAGAAGCAAAATGGCTTAAAATGGGCAAATGCAGCATGGGGAAGAAATTTATGGAGACTTGGTTCTTTAAGCAAAGGGCACGAGGCAGCCAGCCAGTCTCGATTTGGCTCTCAGAGGCTGGGGTTCACATAATTCATGATAACTTAATTTGGGAAAATCGTTCTTCTGGGAACTAGGGTTTCTGGTGCATTTGTGTGCGTGGAAGCAGAGGGAAGGAAGTGTGGGCACTTGAAGATTGTGGGGAACAGGGAGCTGTCTGCTGAGAACACACTGCTGGAACAGGAAATTGCCCTTTCCAACAGCCAAAGTGTGTGTGTGTGTGTGTGTGTGTGTGTGTACGTGTGCTCTCTCACCTGTGTGTTCATGTGTGCACATGTGTGTATTTGTGTGTGCAAAGGAAGGAGACTAGTCATTGAGATTTGCAAAATTTCCAGCACACATAGCATTGAAAATAATAGCCACCACTTAGCAGTGTAACTAGAGGTAGAGGGCAGGCACCAGTTTAAGGATTGCACATTAATTTATTTACTCCTGGGGACTTCTATACTGCATTGTGTTGAACCTTCACCCCGCCTCTTTGGATCAGGAATTATTCTTATTGCTTTCATTTTTCACAGGCTTAAGCTGGCGCTTACAGAATTAAGCCATTTGCTCTACAGCTATTTAGTAGCAGATCTGGGTCTTGAACAAGTGGACTCTGACCTTGAGGGTCAGAGCTCTGAAAAACATTCCATATCCCTTAGGGCTGCAGTGCCCCTGGCATGTCTCCTAGTAACAGCTTCACATAAGAGACAATGAGGCACTGAGATTTCTCCTTTCCTGTTCCCGCCCTTCCTTCTGCCCTCCTCCCCTCCCTCACCCACCATTTCTTTCTTGATTTTTTTTTTTTTTTTTTTTTTTGAGACAGGGTTTCATGTAGCCTGGATTAGCCTTGACCTTGTTATGTAGCCAAGGATGACCTTGAAATCTGCATCCTTTAACCTCTGTCTCCCAAACTCAGGTCTCAGAGGTTTGGTTTGGTTTTTGTAGTCGAGCCCCTCATTTTTTTTTCCCCAAGAAAGAGTTTCCCTGTGTGGCCTTGGCTGTCCTGGAACTTTCTCTGTAGATTAGGCTGGCCTGGAACTCAGAGATCCACCTACCTCTGCCTCTGAGTGCTGGAATCAAAGGTACATGCCACCACACCCACTTTCTCAGAGCTTTTTAAGAGGAGCATTTTTTTTTTTTGTAATTATCTGTATGTGTCCACACACAGGTGTCCACATACAGGTGTCCACACACAGGTATGAGCACATGGGAGGCTGGGAGAGGAAAAGGGAGTTGGAATCCTTGGAACTGGAGTTACAAGGGCTCTTGAGCAGCCTGACCAGGGTGCTGGGAACTGAACTCACATTCTCTAGAAGAACAGCCAGTGCCTTTAACTGTTGAGCCATCTCTCCAGCCTCCAGATTTCTTAAGCAGCTGTGCTGGTACTCTGTGGGTGGCCTACTTTGGTGTCCAGGGGAGCGAGGGAAGCTGTGGACTCTTGTGGGTGATACACTTATCTGATTAGGAGCTATGCCCACAGCGGCACCAGCGTTGGCTCCAGAAACTGCTTTGCCAGGAGCAAGACCTCAGGTGACAGCAAGAGAACATCTTAATTAATAACATAAACTATTTAGCTAAGTGTGAGGCACGAGTTCCAGCAGATCAAGACAGCCCTAGAACAGGCTCAGAAGACATTGAGTAGTACAGGACTAGAATCCCAGCTCCTCAGGAGACAGAGGCAGGAGGACTGCAAATGTTAAGGCCAACCTGGACTACATAAAAAGTTAAGTTCAAGATTGAGACCAAAGGATCACAAACTCAAGGCCAGCTTAAGCAACTCAGTGAGATCCCATCTCAAAACAAACGGGAAAAGAGGATTGAAGATGCATCAATCTGTGGAGGTGCCTAGCATGCTCAAGGGCGACGGTTCTCTTCCCAGTACAAAGCAAAGAAACCAAGTCAAACTTGGTGCCTCAGAGTCCCTCTATCCTACAATCCCGTCTTCACCCCAGAAAGCAGTGCCCGAGGTACCTGGACTATGTTTTCTCTGCCCCGGCAGCCGCCTGTGGAAGTTCTATTGCACGGACTGGACTTTGCAGAGGAACTAATTACCCATTTATTGAGAAATAGAGGCAGCATCATGGAAGGAACCAAGGCCCGCTCCTCCTTGGAGGTCTGTCCTGGGGAGGTCTGTCAGGCCTGCAGCTCTGGTGCATTATATATAGGAAGCCCTCCCGTTGGGACAGATCCTCTGTTTTCTACAAGTGTCTGCTAAATGTTCTCTATGTGTGACCTGGGTCACCTAAAGGTGAGCCAAACACACTGCCATCCTCATATTCAGAGACAAAGAGTATATAAGCAAAAAATGTAAACTGTGTGTGTGCATACATGTGAATGTATGTGTGTATGTGTTTATGAGTGTGTATTTGTGAGTATGGGGTACGAGTGTAGTGTATGTGTTAGTGTGTGGGTACACAAGTATGTATGTGGATATGTGTGTGGCATATGTGCATATGTTTGTACACAGATGTGCACGACCATGTGTATGTGTTTGGAGCCAGGGGAGGACATCCAGTGACCTGTGCCATCATTCTCCACCTTATCCCTTGAGAGGGTCTCTCACTCAACTAGGAGCTAGGCTGGCTACCAGCAACCCCGTCTTCCCCAACCAGGAATCTCCTGCTCCCTCCCCTCTTAGCACTGAGGCACAGATGCACCCAGACAGGCAGCTTGTGGCTGGGAAGTCCAGCTCAGCTCAGACCCTCCTGGATGTACAGCCAGCCTTTCTACCCATGGAGCTATCACAGCAGCCCGGCTCCTTAACATTCTGAAGGCTAGTGAACAAAAGCTAGTGTTTGCTGCCGTAACTGGTCCCAGGACAGCAATTCAAATTCATCCTTTCTCCTCTGCTCCCCATTCTGGAATCCTCTCCCTCCTGGCCACCATTTCAACATGGGTGGCTCAGGCCTTACTCACGGGGGTTTTAAGCCCGTACTCTGGCCTTTGTCATCTCCCTACCCAGCTGAAAATGTCTCAATGGTGCCCTGTGTCCCCATTGCTCAGCAGCTTTGGGTGGCTTATCCTAGCTGATGTGACTATTCCTATCTGGAATCAGCCCGCTGGATTCATAGCATAAAAGTCCATTTGGCCATGTGACTAATCCTGTTTCTGGTCCTTGTTTCTAAGATACCTCGGCACATACTGGCACAAGCTTTGCCCTGTGTGAGGAGCCCCCTACTCCTGCAGAGGCTGTATTGTTGTCTCAACTGAACCTTAGAGAGGCCATAACCATCGTGCAAGGACATTATGTTTAGAGATGCTGTACACTCTTACATATGTATTTGTATGCATATGTTTGTTTGTATGTACATCTGTACATGTATATGTGTGTACACATGTGTATAAGTCTGTGTGCATTATATGTATATGTCTATATATGTGAGTGTGCATATACATGCAGTGTGACAGGGCAAGACAGTGCAGAAGTTCATCCATCTTGTATTGTTACTGAGGCCATTTTAGGTTTGACTAGAATTTGATCTCCTTGATGGAGAATCTTGTGGAAGATTACCCAGCTCTAGTCTAGGAACCCAAGGCCAAGATGCCCCAGCTAACTTATTTTGGCTTCTGTTAAACTGCCTGCTTGTGCGAACCTCCCCCTCCAGCTAACTGCCTATCTTAGCTTCTGTTAAACTGCTTGTTTTCCCAAAGCCTACCCTGCAACTGATACCAGGATATCAAGCTGAACAAGATACCAGGATATAGTTTTTGCCTTTAAAATCCCCATCGAATTCAGAACACAATTCTTTACAAATCTTAAAAGAGCAATACTCAACTTCATATGGAAAAACAAAAAACAAAAAACAAAAAACAAAAAAAAAACAAAAACAAAACAAAACAAAACAAACAAACAAACAAACAAAAAAAACCCCAAGATAGTTAAAACAGTCCTGTACAATAAAAGAACCTCTGGAGGTATCACCAACCCTGATAACAAGTTTTACTACAGAGCTACAGTAATAAAACTGTATGGTATTGGCATAAAAACAGACAGGTGGATCAATGGAATCGAATCCAAGACCCAGATGTAAATCCACATACCTATGGACACATTTTCGACAAGGAAGCCAAAATTATACACTGGAAAAAAGAAAGCACCTTCAGCAAATGATGCTGGTCTAACTGGATGTTGGCAGAAGAATGCAAATAGATCCATATTTATTACCCTGTACAAAACTCAAGTCCAAGTGGACCAAATCACTCACATAAATACAGATACACTGAACCTGACAGATGAGAGAGTGGGAAATAATAATCTTGAATACATTGGGACAGGAGACAACTTCCTGAACAGAACACTAATTTAGCACAGGCATTAAGATCAGCAATTAATAAATGGGACTTCATGAAATTGTAAAGTTTCTGTAATGCAAAGGACAGTGTTAATAGGACAAAGTGGCAGCCTATGGAATGGGAAAAACTCTTCACCAACCCACATCAGACAGAGGGCTGATTTCCAAAATACATAAAGAAATCAAGAAACTATATATGAACAAACAAAAAAAATCCAATTTTAAAAAATGGGTTACAGATCTAAACAGAGAATCCCTAACAGAAGAATCTCAAATGGCCAAGAAACCCTTAAGGAGATGCTCAACATCCTTAGCCATCAGGGAAATGCAAATCAAAATGACTCTGAGATTTCATCTTACACCTGTCAGGGTGGCTAAGATACAAAACGCAAATGACAGCTCGTGCTGTAGAGGATGTAGGAGCAAGGGAAATACTCCTCCATTGCT
The DNA here is from genome assembly GCA_030556225.1 of Cricetiscus sungorus. NCBI lineage: Eukaryota > Metazoa > Chordata > Mammalia > Rodentia > Cricetidae > Cricetiscus > Cricetiscus sungorus. Next base: position 5,247,344 of record JANBXA010000391.1, on the reverse strand, counting down.
GGTAGGAGTGAAAACTTATACAGCCACTTTAGGAGTTAGTGTGGCCATTTCTCAGAAAATTGGAAACCAACCTACCACGAGACCCAGCTAGAACACTCTTGGGCATATACCCAAAGGATGCTCAATCAGACCACAAGGTCACTTGCTCAACTATGTACACAGCACCTTTATAATAGCCAGAACCTGGAAACAAACTAGATGTCCTAAACTGAGGAATGGATAAAGAAAAATGTGTGGGACATTTACACAATGGAGTATTACTCAACAGTTAAAAACAAGGACACCAGGAAATGTGAAGGTAAATGGATGGGACTAGACCAAGAAAGACAAACATGGTATGTACTCGCTCATAAGTGGATATTAGCTGTCAAAACAAAGGATAACAATGCTACAATCTACAGACCCACAGAGACTAGGTAACAAGGAGATTCATGGGGGGACACCCAGATCTCCTTGGGAAGGGAAAATAGGTGAGATTTTGTGAGTGGATTGAGGGTGGGTGGGGATAGGGCGTGAGTGATCAGGTTGGGGGGTACAGAGGGGAAGAGTGGAGGGGGTGGTTTCAGAGTTGGATGGAAGCCTGGTACAGGGGAATCTCCTGGGGATCTATGGAAAGGACTCCAGCTTAGACTTCTAGCAACAGTGGATACGTAGCCTGAACTGGCTGTCTCTTGGGACTGTGTCTCCTGGGACCGGATCGGTGCCTGGTCCAATTGTCATCAGAAGGCATCATTCAGCAACTGGTGGAGACAGATGCAGAGACCCACAGCCAAACATTAGACAGAGTTTGGGAATCCTGCAGAGGGGGAGAAAGAATTGTAGCAGCCAGAGGAGTCCAGGACACCACATGAAGTCTCACGCAGTGAACTAACCTGGGCTTGTAGGGGCTCACAGAGACTGAACCGGCAACCAGGGAGCCCGCATGGGACTGACTTAGGCCCTCTGGGTGTGTGTTGTGTTTGTGTAGCTTGGTGTTCTTGAGGGACTCCTAACATTGGGAACAGGGGCTATCTCCACTCTTTTCACCCTACTCCTCATACTGGGTCGCCTTGGCCAATCTTAATACACGGGGAGGTGCTTAGTCTTACTGCAACTTGTGCCATTTTTTACTGATACTCATGAGAGACCTACCCTTTCCTGGATGGAGATGGAAACTGGGATTGGGGGATAGGAGTGGGGGATGCAGGGAAGGGGCTGGCAGGGGAGAATGGAGGGATACTGTGACCCAGATGTAAACTAGATGAATAAAAAAGAAATTAAAAAAGATAACAAAATAACTTTCATCACAATTAATAAAAGAAAAAATGAGACTCCTCATGTAGAATCTAAAATACATACATACATACATACATACATACATACATACATACATACTTACACACACACATACGCTGTTCTAAAACACTCAGCATTACATTTGGGTCCCAAATACCTGAGTGTAGTCCCAGCAGCTGGAATAAAGTCATTCAGTGGACTATAAATTGTGTCTGAGAGGTCATCTCTGATGGGCTCCCCATAACATGTGTATGTGTGTTCAGGTACATATGTGTGCATGTGTATAAGTGTGTTTGTGTATGCATGTGTGTGTGGAGGGCCTCGGCAGCACCAGTCTGGAAGTCTGTCTGGCCCGCAGGGAGGGAGAGGGAGGGAGAGAGAGGGAGAGAGAGAGAGAGAGAGAGAGAGAGAGGAGAGAGAGAGAGAGAGAGAGAGAGAGAGAGAGAGAGAGAGAGAGAGAGAGAGAGAGAGAGAGAGGGAGCCGGGGGAACCCCTGCACAGGCTTAAATACCCTTGAGCTAACCAACCCCAGTGAGCCACGTGGACCCTGCAGATAGGCTACTCTAATGCGGGAGCAGACAGGCTGAACAGACTTAACCAATTAAGGGCTTGTTTACCCAGAGAGTCTTCACCAGCGGGAAGGTGTAAGGCGGAAGCCAGCGCCACTTTAAGGGGGCACTTCGCAGCTCTCTACATGTTGGACAGGCTGAATCTACATTCTAGTAAGCTCTCTAGATGGCCTGTGTGAGAGGAGCTGAATTCCTGGTCAAGCGTAGGTGATGCTCACAGGACAGGAGTGGTGTGATGGCAGGTAGGGGCGGGACTCAGGTCATCTGCTGCAGGAAAAACGTGTCTGCTGAGGTATCTTCAAGAGAGTGCCTTCCACTCTCTGATGGAGGTTTGTTTTGTTCTGAGATGGGTCTCACTATGTAGCCCTGGCTGACCTGGAGCTCGCTATGTGGACCAGGCTGACCTCAAACTCACCGAGATCTGCCTGCCTCTGCCTCCTGAGTGCTGGGATTAAAGGTGTGTGCCACTCTGCTCTCTAAAGTTTCTCAAACCTGTGGCATTTCATCGATGATCGGGATGCCCTCTGTCTCCTGGGCATTGCATGGGAATGGCCCCCTTTGTGTTGTTTCTCGGGTCATTTTAAGTTTAGTTTTTATTTCCTTAGATACAAGTACGGTCAAACAGTGTGCTTCTTACTCTCAATTTTGCAGCAGGCTTTTTCTTTGGGGCCACCAACCAGCTCCCAAGTCATGACATAGAGACTTCTTATTAGTTTGGAATGTTCAGCCTAGCTTAGGCTCATTTCTGGCTAGTTCTCTTTAACTCAAATGAACGGGTTTCTCTTTGTCTGCCCTTTGCCTTGGGGCGTTTTACCTTTCTCCCATTCTGTATGTCTTACTTTCCTGCTTCCTCCAGTGTCTGGCTGGCAGCTGCCTGGCTTCTGGCACGTCCCTCTCTTTCTCCCCAGTTCTCTTCTTCTTCTCTCTTACTCTCTTCTCTTCTACTTATTCTCTCTGCCCACCAGCCCTGCCTATCCCTCTCCTGCCTAGCTGTTGACCATTCAGCTTTTCATTAGACCTGTCGGGTGCCTTAGGCAGGCAAGGTGAAGCAAATGCAACACATCTTTACATAATTAAACACACATTCTTACATTGTTAAACAAGTGCAGCGTAAACAAACACACCACAGCATAAGCAAATGGAACGCATCTATAAGTAAAAGTTACAGTAATTTCCACAACATAATTTCCAACCTGTGAAAGTATGATTGGTGAACTTTTGAGTTCTTTCTTTTTATATTAGATTGTAACAGAAACTATAGTTTGTCAAATATTCAGTTTATTGACTTTTGTGAGACTTTCCTCATGCCCAAGTAGATAATAAATTTTGGTATTTCAAGGATGTTTCTATGTGTTAAAGAATTTTAAAATTTATTTGAATTTGTAGACTTTTAATTCTATGGACCTGTCTTCCCTCACAAGGCCCCTGATTTGATTTGACTGATTTTTCAAGACAGGGTTTTTCTGTGTAACAGCCTTGGCTGTCCTGGAACTCATTCTGTAGACCGGGCTGGCCTTGAAATCACAGAGATTGACCTGCCTCTGCCTTGAACGTGCTGGGATTAAAGGCGTACCACCACTGCCCAGTGCCCCCCTCCCCCTAGAATTTAAAGAAACTCACTGGAGCCCCAACTGAGCATGTGTTTGGTATTCTCACATGCACACACTCTTTCTCCTTCTTCTTTCTCCCCCTCCCCTCTCTTTTATTCTTTCCTTCCTTCCTTTCTTTTTGATTTTTGTTTATAGCATTTCTGGGGTTAAACTGTGGCTGGTTCCTGGTTCTCGGGGAGATGTACAGTCTCATTTCCCTTTACTTTGACGAGGCTAATGGAGGCTGGAGGCAACTCTGTCCCCCCCCCCCCTCTGTCATTACCCACTTCTTCCTCTTCCACACCCTCCCTTTCCATTTCATGGATTTTGATCCCAAATCTTCCCTAATGAATTTCCTACAAATCTATCTCTCTTCCAGAGGAGCCTGGAATGATGATAAGAGGTTGTTTTTAGTCTTGGGGCATGCATGCTTGAGTGGGAAATGTCCTAACATGGGTAACTTATTTCCAAATAGTTCCGAAAATAGTATGTATGCATGTGTGTGTGAGGAAGAGACCCAGAGACCATCATGTAAGAGCTTAAACGTGGCCCACGTGAATAGTTCATATGTAAGTAGGTGTCTATTGTCCCACCCTGAATTCTCTGGGGATTTGACAAAAATTGAAAGCAAAACATAAGTATTCTTTATTTGTAATAAGTGTTTCAGTAGGAACAAATTAGACTTGTTCATTCAGGCTGCCTTACCTGAGACCTCTTTGTCATTTTTAATCATTTTTGTTTTTCTAATTCAGTTTTTAAATGTTAGAATTCAGGTTCAGTCACAGCTCGCAGATTTTTTTTTGTATTACACTCTCATTGTTATTCATTAGAAGTAATTTCTAATTTTGACTTTGATTGCCTTTAACTGCATGGGTAATTACACCAGTGAGCTTTGGATATTTGCATCTACAGGGGCTCTGCTAGTGGTGAGGTTTTTGTTTGCTGTTCAGCTCGTCTCTGCTTAGTCAGCTGAGTCTTGCTGCACTGGAGTCTAGGGAATGCCCTGGAGGATTCTGGAATGTTCCTGCTTTTTGGAATACAGTGGATCCTGCCCTAGGATCCTAGGGGGATGCCCACTTGAATGGACCCTTGCTGTACTTATCCTTCCACTCAAAACCCTGCCTAGGACTGCAGAGATGGCTCACCAGCTGAGAGCACTGGCTCCAGAGGGCCTGGATTCAGCCGTGGTTCACACTGTCCGTAATTCTTGTTCCAGGTGATCCAACCTGCTGCCCTGGCCTCCTTGGGCACTGCATGCAAATGGTGCCCAAGCCCGTGCAAGAAGGCAGGCAAACACTCTGCACATAAAATAAGTAAACTTGGTTTTGTTAGATTATTTTATTTATTTTTTGTATATGGGTGTTTTGCCTGTATGTATGTATATCTGTGTACCACATGAGTACCTGGTCCCCCAAAAGGGCAGAAGAGGGCATCAGATCTCCTGAAACTGGAGTTAGATTGTTGTGAGCTACCACATAGGAGACGGAAAACAAATCCAGGTCCTCTGGAAGAGCAGACAGTGCTTTTAACCACTGAGCCATCTCTCCAGTCCCCTCCTTAGTAAACCTTAAGGAAATAGATTTATAGCCTTAATAAATATAAACATAATTTTTAAAAATCTTAAGGAAAACCCCAGCTACTGAGCCTTCTGTGATCTGAGCTGCTTTGGGAGTATAGAGTAGATAGATGTAAGATCCAGTCCATCCCGTGGGTACCCACCTTCTGCCTCTGAGCCCCTGTGAGAGCTCACAGTCGAGAAGCGTGGGATACAGGGTGATGGTCAGAAGAAAGGCACTGAACCCTGGGAACACGACTCTCAGAATTCAAAGTCGTCCCCCATCCCCAAGGGGCAGCTGCATCTCCCCAGGTGTGCTTCCTCTGAGCTCACTGCTACGGCTTTCAGAGCACTCGAAGTGAGTCAGTGTGCAATCCTCCCATCCCTGGGAACGCACGGCCTTTATAGCATGGGAGATCACAAGGATGAGGCCAAGACAGCTGGACCATTTATTACTCGAGACACCCCCACTGTAGACCTCAGCAGCTGGCTGTGGACCCTGAAGAGCCAGCAAGGAAAATAAGGGGAGGCCTGGAATTGGAAAGAGAAGAGCCGGGCAATCACAGAGAATGGCAGCTACCCACCTATGGAAGACAGAGAAAATAACCCGATTTGAAAACAATGACATCACAATATGAAGGTGCTCTAGACAGCGAACTCACATGCTGGTACTTACACACGCGCACACACACACACACACACACACACACACACACACACACACACACAGAGGAAGTAGGTGTGTGTGTCTGGACCTCATTTGCAGACTAAGAATCAAGTACTGCATCAAAGGGCAGGGTGGTAGATGTTGAAATCTGGCCTGGAACCAAATGCGGAAAATAACCAAACAGATGAAAACGTCAAACAGATGGAGACTGAGGGAAGATGGAGTGAGTGATATTGTCAACCTAATAGTTACAGCAAACTCATGCCATAGTGAATGTATTACAATTAACGAAGCAAACAGCAGATCTGCAAGGATTAAACCAACACCAGAAGATGCTTTCCCAGAACTCTTTTTGTAAAGACTTGACTCCTATATCTGAAAAGCCAACTAAATTCCAAGCAGAGCTTAGAAAGAACGGCACCCATTTTAGGCTCGTCCACCCCAAATGACTAACATTACGCGTGTGTAGGGAAACCCACCAGTTCCAGGGGTGGGGTGGGGTGGGAATAAGTGAAGTACAGAAAGTAACAGTGAGGCGGGCACTGGGCTCCCCTGCAGCACGGCAGGAGCTCTTGCTGGAGTAGTGAGATGTGTAGACACTGGGCCATTGAGAAGGTTCAGAGGACGACAGCATTTGCTGCCCAGCCTGATGACCTGAGTTTGATCCCCAAGACCCACGAAGTGGAAAGAGAGAACTGATTCATGTGAATTGTCCTCTGACTTCCACACAGCCGCCGTTCCTCACTCACTTCCCTCCCACAAATACATAAACAAATGTTTAAAATTGTATAAGAAACATTTACAGACTTCTGAGACAGGAATGTGTGGGAGCTTGGAGAGGTGGGAGTGATGGTGGGTGCCAGCCTAGTACTGGGGAGACGGGTGGGTGGAGACAGAAAATAACAGTTCTGAAGTCTCTTTGGGCTTTGGGGAAACAAGCTGTAAATGAATTACAAAACGAGCCCAGGTTAAAACAGAAGCATAAAATAGGTGGACCCCATTTTGACGCTATCCCCAAGCAGAGTAGATTCCATTAAACCCCAAGTCCACCGAGTAGGACTGGAAAGAAAACAAAGTTTCAGCCACACATTGAGGTTAGGAATTTCCCATCATGTAGAACCCTGTGACAGAAACCCAGCCGACAGTGGTTTCAATGTGTAAGAGATTCGATTTCCCTGTGTGACAAGACTTCAGGAGAGGCAGTGCCGAGGGGAACGGCTACCCAGAAAGTCTCCAGTCTCCCCCTGTCTGTTCCAGCTCCCTTCTGCTTTTGCACTTGTCCTGGACTTGGTGGCCTGCCTGATGATGTGACCCACCTGTGCTGGCTACTGTGTCCATCTCAGGAGGCCATGACGACTGATCATGCCCATTTCCTGTTTAAAAACAAAATAGACTCAAACCACACTTGAGATCCACACTCAAACCCAGGATTCTCCAGGAATCCCAGCCTCTGGACCACGACGAGTGTGGGCTGTGGGAGAGGCCACGGTGGAGGAAATGGGGTTGGGGACTCATTCATACAGCTTGTTTGTGCCGCGGCCCCCTGCTTAACCGCTGCTGTCTCACTTCTATCGTGGCATGCTTCTGGGCCATCTGACTTGGCCAGTGTGACAAAATCTGCCTCAGTGTGGAGTAGAAGTTCTGCCTGCATGTAGTTTCCTGTCCCATGACCACATGCTCTGTCCCCACCAGGGCCCAGTGGCATCCAGGAGCTTCTATTGAACAGCGTGTGCTTCTCTGGTGTGGGCAACATGGCCTTTATCCCAGAACTCTAGTGTGACGCTTAATTTTCATTGTCAACTAGATGCAGAGTCACTATGGAAACCCCTCTCAGCCGGTCTGTGACGGTGCTCCCAGAAAAACCTAACCGAGGAGGGGAGACTCACCTTAACCCTGCCTTCACTACCATGGTGGACTGCAACCCATAATAAGCCTGTCTTCCTTTAAATTGCTTTTGCCAAGTATTTTGTCACAGCAATAAGAAAAGCAACTAGTAGATCTGGAATCCAAGTTATCATTTTCCCAAGGAGACCTGCCATAACCCTCACTCTCCACCACCACAGGCTGCAGAACTCTGCTTCTCTGCGCACTCAAGTATGGCGGCCTCTTCTATTCACTGGTATCTGGGCCGAACAGTGCCCTGAGCTTTGGAATCTGCTGTCTCCAGAACTTTCTAAGCACAAGGAGGCAGGATGTGAAAGAAGCAATCAGCTCACCTGCCCTTTGAGAGACATCCAAACTAGGACAATCTGCACCTTCCCCCAAAGGCACATCCCCCTCTCACAGTGAGAAACACATCCGGTCCTTAGCCAAGGGTCACATCTGTCCTAGTTACTTTCTATTGCTGTGATTAAAACACCAAGACCAAGGCAACTTGGGCTGTCAGTTTCATAGGACTGGAGGTCATGCCAGTGAAATAAAGGCGTGGTGACAGGCATAGCTGAGAACTCACATCCTGACCCTCAAACAAGAAGCAGAGAGCACAATGGCTGTGTGGGAGGCTTTTGAAGCCTCAGAACCTGCCCCTGTGACACACCTCCTCCAGCAAGGCCACGCCTTCTGAGCCTTCCCAAACTGTTCTGCCTATCAGGGACTAAGTATTCAGGCACGGGAGCCTATGGGGGCCATTCTCAGTCAGACCACCTCGGCATCTCAATAGTCTCAGATTGAGCAAAGTCCTAGTCTGAAGACTGCTGAAGCTTAAAGGCTGACTCTTAACTGTGAGGCCCTGTGAAGTTCAAAAAGGAAGTTACGTACTTCAGCACACAGAGGTGGGATGGGAACGGGCTCATCACTGCCTTTTCAAAAGGGAGGACGGCAGGCATGGAAGAGAGATGGGACCAAAGCCAGACTGAAACTCAAGGGGCAAACATGAAACCCCGTCACTCAGTGTTTGGCTTCCGGGTCATGTGGGTGGGCTTGCGCGTAGCTGGAGAGTGAGCCTCTGAAGGGTCACATGTTGTGGAATGCAGTCTCTGACGTCTCGAAAAGTCTGCTCCACACTTTTCCAGCTGCAGTTCTCATGATGTCTCAGGCTGACTCAGCTTGCCATCTGTATCTTTCTTTGGCAGGTACTCAGGCTCCTAGCATCTCTAAATCTCTGGGGTCCCACTGCAGTTTGCCTTAATGCCCCGCCCCTCCCACAACCGTGTACGTTTCACTCTCAGGGTTGCCTCCAGGGATGCTGACCAGACCACACACTGCCTAACTTTCCTTTGAAATCTGTGTAGAGGCATCTGGGGCCCCACAGCGCATGCATCCTACATACCTGCCTAGCAAGTAGATTTGCTGCCAACTCAGGCAGCAGCTGGGCTCACTTGCACCATAGCTACAGCCACTGAATAAAGGAGGTCAGAGAAGAAAGAGTAAGTAGCAAAGAATTTCATATCTATGTCCTCAATAAAACGTGATCTAAGACCACTGACTCTTCCCCAGTTGCTTGGGGGTGGGGTAGGGGATAGGAGGGTGGGAATGCGGGTGGAGCCAGAAGACACTTGGGGACAATAGCAGTGGAACATTGGAGTTTCTATTTTTTAGGTGGATCCATACTGAGCCATGACAGAATCTCCAGTTAGGTATTACTGGAGTTAGGCAGCAGCATGGTATACCCCAGATTCAAGAAGAATTGATTAAAAATCCGTAACTTCCGGCGTGCTACAGTGATGTCGTATCTTCTTAATCTACTCTCCCTCTTTCTCAACACTTAGCTTTGGAATTGTGGCTCCCCAAGAGAGCATTTTTAGGTATTTTTCTCTTAATTGGCCCCTTTTCAGTGGAATTATAATATCACAGACATGTGGCACATATGTTTACTTGTGTTGCACATGCATTTTAAAATCTATCATGGTCTTCCGGAGTGGCACAAACTGATAAGATAGCTAAGATTTTGTAGGGCGGGGTAGTTTCGCCCCATTGAGGGTGTTACTGACTCCTGGGGATACATGTGTTTTCCCTCAGGGGAAAGAAGAAGAAGGAGAAGGAGAAGGAGAAGGAGAAGGAGAAGAAGGAGAAGGAGAAGGAGAAGGAGAAGAAGAAGAAGAAGAAGGAGCAGGAACAAAGCAGTATGTAATTAAAATGTAAATCTCCACTCCACAATTTAATTACCCGTGTAGTGACACAAGTCTCCAGAATTGTTTCCTCAGCATTGCGCACTGTTGTATAATAGATTAATGAAAAGGGGGGAGGGGCGCTGAAATGACGGGCGTGGGCAGCTAGAGAGCTTTCAGTCCAGGGAAACTGCAGCCACTACATTTGTGACCAGAGCCCTCTGCTGTGCATTGTGGGAACATCCTCTGGGAAAGTCAAGTTTAGTCCCTTCATTTAGATGCTGTTTTAGCCTCACCATGAGTCATGCGTTGGGAGTTAGGTTTGGCTCTGAGGTCCACTGAGACCTTTAGAACTGCATAGTGGTCATTGGTGACCTTGGGATTGAGGATCGGTTTTCCCTCAGCCCCAAATTCACCTCCACAGCCCCCACCCCCAGTCTGTGTTTATGGGCTTTGGAAGAAGCCACCTTCATAGACTCTGAGGCCGAAAAAGAAGACCAGAGGTAGGCTGGAGTGGCATCATGGAAGAAGCTGGGGACGTCTAGGGAACTGTTACTTTTCAATGTCCCTATTCTAGAATCTGGAGAGGCGGGTGAGGATGACTTGGACCAAGCCCCGTGTGTGCAGGCTTGCTGCGGGAGAAGTACTAGAGTGGGGTGGGTAGCAGGAGTCTCCCTGTGACTTCTCAGGAGGGTGACACACCCAGGGAAGGTTAAACTAGATGTGAGGACCGGGAGGCCTTTTGGGGTGCTGGGGAGGGACCCAGCTTCAGAGGGTGGCCAGGGGTGAGCCTGCCATGCTCTATGAATGCCCCAAATGACTAACTGCTGAGAGAGAGGCGGTCTATCATCCGAGCCTCAGCAAGCAGGATATGATTCATGGTCCTTCTGGTCCCCTGTCCTCAGTTAGCTCTTGGGACTCAAAGATATGTACCAAGGACTAAAGAAGCCATCACCCACTCCCCTAGGGCAGCACTCCTCAGCACTTCTGCTGGTTCCCTCACCTGTGCAGTCACTTGCCCAGACAGGCATTTATTGCTGGTTATTTATTGCCTGAGCCCAGCGGCTCCCGAGGCTTCATCCTGGGCCCAGGAGGAGAATGAGCGCAGCAGTAAGCATTTAAAGGGAAGCACGTGGAAAAGAAGAGGAAAACTGGCTGATTTATATTGTTTCATGAGTTATGTGTAGTGGGGATGTAGCAGGGAGTCTTGATGGTAGATAATGGATGATGCAGGTAATAGATGATATAGCTGTGTCATCAGCCTAGAGGGTTGCTGAAGGACCCAGAGTAAGTCTGAACATTAGCGCACCTACCCAGCTTCTTCTACTGCTTGGCCCTTGCCCTATATTGTAGGTCACAGGGGGAGAATTGGTTAAAAGTTAAGACAAGACACCAGCTGTGTCAAGAGCTGTGTTAAGCACAGACTTGTGTAAAAAGAAAGCCTCTAAAATCCCTCTGTTAAGCTTGTACAAACACCTTGTTATCACAAATTGTACTACTAATTGTAAAATGTTGTCACAAGCTGTAACTTCCCAGAATGTACCATCACCCAGGAGTTAACCTCAAATAGTAAAAATTATTTTTCTTATATTACCTCTGACCACCCGTCACACACGCGTGGCTTTTACTTAAAAAAGGACCTACTCCCTCTGTTTGGGGTCACAGTATCTGATCCAGACTGGCCTGGGGCCCTAACTAGTTAGAAGTTGTGGTATTCCACGGGGATGGAATAAATTACCTCTGCTCATCTAACTTTGGTGGCGTCTTTCTCAGTATCTGTGCAACCCCTGGACCTAACATCGATAGGGTTTGACTGTGTCCCCCAAAACCTTGTGTTGGAAAGTTAATCTGAATGCAATGGTGACTGGGAAAAAGGGCTAGATTAAGGCCAATGACAAAAGTCCGGGCTTCGTTTCCTCTCCACCCTTTCTCCCGTCCTCTTCATTCTTCCTTCTCCTGTCCACTGCTAAGAGATGAAACACAAGTTCCTCACCAGATTCTAGCCCCTTGGTCTTGGCCTCCACAAGTATGAGAAACAAATTTCTCTTCACTGTAAACTAACCAGACTTGGGTACTCTTGTTATAGCAGCACCAAATAGCCTCAGAGAAGTAAGGGCTGAAGCCCCAAGTCAGGGTCCAAAGTTGTCCCCACCCCACCCCACCCCATTCTTAGAAACCCCGAATAGCATCTGCGCTCGGAGCCAGGAGCTCTATACACCCAGCCAGAGGATCTGGAGACCAGGCCGAGACAGCCCAAGGGTGTACGGACAATTCCCTCTCCAACACTTCCTGCACCGTGCTGTGTGCTGCCTGCCTGGCATTTAGGGTTAGTGTGGAAGAAGAGGAGGCAGATGAGGAGACAACAATCCCAAGACAGCCGAGTTCTCCGAGGGGGTGGGATGTCGCAGGACTCGTTGCCCTGAACAGACCTTGTCAGGCCTTTAACAAGAGGAATGGGACAAATCTCTGAAGAGAAGTCATGCTAGGCACACATGTGGTGGGTGGGGCCAGTGCCTCCGAGCTCCCAGGGCTTGGGTCTGTCCTCTCCTCTCACTGGGAAGGAGACGCCACTGTGCATAGTTTGTCTATCCCTTTTAAAAGCCAGACTTTTGTTTCTCAGACAATTATAGATCCACACAGCTATGGGGCTAGGAAGATGGCTCATCAGTTAAAGACTCAGTGTCTAAGGAGGAGGACATGGCCTTGGACCCCCAGAACTCATGTGTCAAGTATGTGGGCAGGGGGAGGGGCTGTAATCCCAACCTCCAAAGGAGACAATGGTCTTGCTGTGCAAGCTGACCAAGACAGACTGGCCACATCAGTGAGTTCTGTGCTTGATTGAGTGGCCTTGTCTCAGTGAGTAAGATTGAAGAGCAATCCCAGATTTCTGACATTAACCCCAGGCCTCCACATGCACAGGCATATATGTGCATCTCCACTGCCATACATGTACTCACACACATTCCCACACCCATATGAAAAGGAAGAACTCAATAGATGGAACGAACAGCCATCATGTTGGGTGCCTGTGAGCACAGTGGAGGCTGGTTGAGGAAACCCAGTCTTCACTTTCTCTGGAGACGTGTGCTCTCTCTCCCACCCTGGGATGGCTCCATGTCCCTTTCCTATCATCTTTTATGGTTGTGAGCCTAGCCTTTAACGGCTGAGCTATCCCTCCAGCCCCTCATCCATTATCTTTGACCTCTGCAGTTGCCATGTCCCTGCAATCTTAGAACAGACTTATTGTTCTGTTTTGTTTTGTATCAAAGCCTCTCTACATAGCTGTGATTGGTCTGGAGCTCACTCTGTAGACCAGGATAGCCTCAGATTCATAGCAATCTACCTGCCTCTGCCTCTGAAGTGCTGGGATTAAAGGCCTGCACCCAGGTCATAAATAGGATGCTTACAAGTTCACCTTCCCCCCAGACAAAACTTGAGAGAAGCTGAGTTCAATAATATAATCACACAACTCACCATTACAAAGTCACACTTCATTGGATAGATTTAAAAATATATATATTTATTATCTTTTAACTTTCAAATTCCATTTCCAACTACTTTGATTTTTTTTTCTTCTTCCTCCTCTTCTTCTCCTCCTCTTTTACAAACTGTTGGTTGTTAGATTTAGGGTTTTGTTGTTGTTTAAAGTAGTATTGTATGTATTATTAGTGTGTGTGTGTGTCTGTGTGTGTGTGTGTGTGTGTATGCACATGTATGTGTGCACATGTGTGTGCCACAGTGCATGTCTGGGGTCAGAGGACAACTGTGTGGAGGCAGGTCTCTCATTCTACCTTTACATGGGTTCCAGGAATCAAGCCGAGGTCCTCGGGCTTGTGTAGAAAGAGTGTTTACCACTGAGCCACTGTGCCACTCCCTGGGCATAGTTTTCAATTCAGCACTAAATGACCCCATCTTTAATACAGAGATTGCTTGTTCCCCTAGCATTCCTGGCATCTTGTCACTCCCACTGCTTAGATTCCCATACTTTGCTTTTGGTCTTTTTCCGCATCAGTTCTTTTATCTGGGTCAGTGTCCTCTTTATTATGGAAAAAATTAAATAAACTTCTAGGAAGCAGAGGAGAGAATGCGATGAAGAAAATCATCTGTTTATTACCACTGAATCAGGAACCTAAATTACGCTTGTTATGAAAGATCTGTGTCTCATTTTCCATCGAGAACAGATGGTGCTCTGTTATCTGTCATGTAATGAGTTTCACATCACATCTGAAATATAACTTCTAGTTAGACAATATTTCCACAAGAACATTTTTCTCCATAGTCATTAAAATTATATATATATTTTTCTTCAATTACATCAAATACCTATTGAAAGTATTCGCATGTTTGAAATCTTCTTATGCTTTCAGTCTTACATTAGTTCTCTAGTTTCTACCACTTATAACCTGTTAGCAAATGCTCTCCTATACTTGTTGCCATAGTAGCATCCCTGCTCTTGGATTCTGTTGGCGTTCAGTGAGCTTCACTTGTTTGTGCATTCTGTCCGTGAAGGCTGCTGGTGGATGCCTTCTTCTTGTGTGTTTTTCTCTGATGCTTGGTAAGGGCTGACCTCTGGCTGAAGCTTTTCTTACACTCGTTGCATTCATAGGGTTTTTCCCCTGTGTGAATCCGCTGATGTTTTGTGAGGGCCGATTTCTCATAGAAGGTTTTCCCGCACTCTAGACATTTGTAGGGTTTCTCTCCTGTGTGAGTTCTCTGATGCACAACAAGGTTGGACTTGACACAGAAAGATCTCCAGCACTCACTGCATTTGTACGGCTTCTCTCCTGTGTGAGTCCTTTGGTGTTGAGTAAGGTTGGATTTCACACAGAACGTTTTCCCACACTCGCTGCATTTGTATGGTTTCTCTCCTGTGTGAGTCCTCTGGTGTACCTTCAGGGCAGATTTTTGGCAGAACGACTTCCCACACTCACTGCACTCATATGGTTTTTCTCCAGTATGAGTTCTCTGGTGTTCGGTGAGGTTTGACTTAACCAGGAAGGACTTGTCACATTCATTGCAAGCATAGGGCTTTTTCCCTGGGTCTGTGCTCTGTTGTTGGGTAAGACCTGCCTTCTTGGCGCAGCCTTCCTCACATTGGCGGCACTCACAGGCTTTCTGCTCTTTGCAAGCACCCTGATTTTCACCAAGGGGTGACTTCTCACTTTCCTCACACTCAGGTTTCTCCTGCAAGGACTGTCCCTGCTGTCTCTGATGCTGAGTGTATTTCGATTCCTTGAGGAAGGGGGCTGGGGATTTCTCACACTCATTTCCTTTGCAGCTTTTCTGTCTTGTGCTGGTTCTCTGACGTAGGGTTGAACATGACTTCTTTAAGGCTGTTTGGCTGTCAGCACACTTAGGTTTTTCTGTTGTGCAAGTTCTCTGGTTCTGAGTAAGGCATGGCTTTTGGTGAAGGGTTCCCCCACATTTCCTACAAACATCGATGTCTCCCACACGAGTTTTCTCATTTTGGATGTGGGGTGAGTTTCTTAAGGCTTTGCCACTTACACTACATTTGTCAGGCTTTCCACCTGGTCGCATTCTCTCATGTCTGGTGAGACTCGATGTCTCACTGAAGGATTTCCCTGGCATATCACATTCACAGCGCTTTTCCCTTATGTGAGTTCTCAGATGTTCATCTTTTGACTTCCCACATGAGGGTTTCCCACCTTTGCTGGCCTCTTGTGCCTTCCTTTCTCTAAGGGTTCTTAGAAAAGACTGGAACCTGAGCTTGTGGGCAGTGGCTTGCATGCATTTATCATCCTGAGAGGGCTCCTGTCCTGTGTGGGCTGTCTCGTGCATAACGGAAGCTGTCTTTCTCTGTGAGGTCTTCCCACACTTTTTATATTCAAGAAGTTTCTCCAAATGTGATGTCTTTTGATGTTGAGTAAGACCCTCTGTAGGACTGTGAAGTTTCTTTTTTTGATCACTTTCACACGTTTTGCATTCTATATGAATTTTTTCATATTTAGAAGCAAGGAACTTAGACTCACCTAAACCATCAAACTTTTTTGTTGCATAGTTTCTGTTATCAGTAATTAATCCTGCAACATCTTCCAAGCTTGTTTCAGTTGGATAACACTTACAGTGTATTTCTCTTGAGGCCACTGAGTTTGTGGCCAGATAGACTATTTCTTTTAGAGCCTTGCTCCTTTTCTTAGTTGTTTTGTTGTCGACAAATGAGACTTGACTCAAACACTTGTCTTCATTTTCTTCACTTGTTGTCATGGTATTGGCCCTCCGGACTTCTAGAAACATGAAAAGTTGAGCATATATTATACATCTAAATACAATGTTAAAGGAAAGAGAGTGTGCACGAATGCCCTATACCGACTTGATTGTGGGGTTTCTGGCATCCTCTCCTGGGAAGGCTGCCACTGTAAGCAGGTGTTCCATCTGGTCTTTTCAATGAGTAACATCAAAACAAAGACAGAGATGCACATTGGAGTAGAAAGGGGGAGAGAATGAAGAAAATAACATCAGTACCTTTGGTTTGTCACAAATATGACCACCAAATGGGCAGAGAGCTTGAAATAAAACATAACTGGGAACGAAGAATGTCAGACAAAGGGCTCATCCATGGATGGAGGGTATTAAAAATGAGGCAAAGGCAGGAAACACCTAACAGTGATCCCAGGAGGACCCCAAGAGATGTGCAGCCCGATGGGAGCCTCACACCGGATCAGTGCAGGAGGATCACTAGGACACTCTCCCTGCTTCCCATCTTCTCTGTTCCATCCTGCAAACCAACGCCCAAGCAAACTCATGAAATCACTTATTCTCTCAGGCCTGAAGAGCAGTGCTAGGCTGGGCCTGTTGTCATGGGGAGACATGGAGTGTAGATTCTGTGTTGATTCTGGACTGTATAAAGTGAGGAAAGGAGTTAATACCAGGATGAGTGACAGAGTGTGGAGGTCACGTGACCGGCTGCTTGCCACTCCCTCTGCCGTGACTCCGTGGCTGGGAGGGACTAGACTTTGAGTATGAACTGAAATCAACCTTTCTGACCTTGAACTGCTTCGGTCAGGGTATTTCAATCACAGCGACAGAAAAACAAACAATAACAACAGCAAGAAGCAGTCTCTAACTAGAGGCCTCTCCCCAAAGTGGTTCCATTTTCGCCGTCACGTTTACCCAAAGTCTTCAGTTACTGGAGTCTCACACTCACTGCTGTATATTCTGTGGGAAGGGACAAATGCACAGTGGCAGGCGTCCACCATTGTAGTAAAATGTACAGAACAGTTTCACTGCCCCGACAGCCCCGTGTGCTCTGCCTGGTCACACACCCGCCCCAGTCCCTGGCTACCACTGACCTCTCAATATGTTTTATTTGTTTTTGAGACGGAATCTCTTTATCAGTCCCTCTGGAGCTCACATATCGGATACCCTGTATCTCATATATTTACATTACAACTCATAACAGTAGCAAATTTATAGTTAGGAAGTAGCAAAGAAAATAATCTTATGGTTGGAGGTCACCACAACATGAGCTACTGTTTCAAAAGGTCAGAGCCTTAAGAATGTTAGGAACCACTCATCTATGTATTCCTAGCTGGGCTGGCCTCAAACTCACAGAGTTCCTCTTGCCTCTGCCCCTAGGCGTGCTGGGATCAAAGGTGTGCGCCACCAACCTGACCTATTCTACTCTCTTAATAGCTTTGCTTCTCCTAGATTATCACATACCACTTTAGAATATACATTTAAGGTGCTTCTCTATTTTCCATAGCTTTATAACTCGCTTTTGGGAGCTGACTCTTTCCACTGCCTGTTTCTACTCTGTTTATCCATCTCCTGAAGGGCACACTGGCTGCTTTTGAATTTGGGCAGCTATTAATCAAGGTGCTACTGTACACTTGCATGCAGGGTTTTATGTCAACTCTTGGATTTGTTTGTTTGTTTGTTTGTTTGTTTATTTATTTATTGAGACAGGGTCCCTAAGCCTCATTTTTTTATTGCTTTTGAAAGTTTTTATACATTATTATTATTATTATGTGCTTTCTGGTGCCTTCATCTTCCATTGCAAATGGAGTTGGTACTTATTTGTTTTCATTTTCCTCGTGGCTATGATCCACGGCCGACTTTACACTTTCATTTGTATTGAGATTCGCCTCTCGGTTTAACATTATCCCCTTGCTTCTGAGTGTATTCTCTGGTCCCCTCTCCCTCCTAGATGGGTGGTCCTTTGATGTCTCCCTTGCTAGGGCACTATAGTCTGCATTCCTGACTTCAGCCACGAGTGTGGTCCATAACCTGTTCTCTCATCTATCACCTTACTCCATACAGTGTGATTCCTTCTGTACGCCTATGACCCCCCTCCCCAGCTAAGTCTCCAGCTAACTCTAAACCCATCTTCTTTACCTGAACCCACCACTCTTCATTGTTGCTGCTTACCACACAGGCACACCTTCTGTCTCTGGGGCTTGGCACCCGCTCTTCCCCTGGCTTGGATGGAGACCTCTCCACTCCACCCATCACGCCTGTGCAGATGTTCATTTCCTCAGGGAAGCTTCAGGACCTCCTGGAAGCATCCTGGCCATCTCCCTCTCCGTCATCTGACTGAATTCTAGCAGTCCTGACAGATACTGGCCCTCACCTGTACAGATTTGCTACCTGAACCTCTTGACAGAGTCGAGATTGTGCCTGTGTTCTCCATGCTAGAATGAAACTGGCCCCTGGCAGGCACTTAACAAATATATATCAAATAGAGGAACACGTGAAGGAATGCACAATGCACACCCAGAGCATTTGGCGCTGGAGGCAATACAAGTGATAGTCAATTGATTGATTAATTGATTGATTGATTGATTGGCTGGTTGATTGACTGACTGACTGATATTGATCGATTGATTGAGACAGCATCTTAATGCATAGCCATGGTTGTCCTGGAACTCTCTGGGTAAGCCAGGCTGGCCCACCTGCCTCTACCTCCCACAACCTACAGAGAATATTTGTACCTGCAGGGTTGATATCAGGCTGTGAGCACTTCTCTTTATCTCTTTGAAAATTCTAGATCCTCTCAAAGACATTCTTTTTTGTTGTCTGTTTGCTTTTGTTCGAGACAGACAGGGCCTCATATAGCTCAAGCTGGCCTTGAACTTCTGACTCTCCTGTCTTTGTGCTAGAATTACAGGCCTGTGCCATGATGCCCTCCACGTTTATGCTGTACTGGGGATCAAAGCCAGAGCTCTGTACCTGCTAAGCAAGCCCTCTACCAACTGAGTCACAGATACAAAGGAAGCAAGCCTTGCCCTGGCTCCTCAGCTCTTTACCTCTGTCCTCTTCCTTCTATCTGACATAACTCACCTGAGAGGCTGCCACCTGGAGGCTCCCAAGGACCTTCTCCTCGTTCCAACTTGCATATCAGCTCAGGTTTGGTTACAGTGCACCCTGTGATGGGAAGATGACAAGGCTTGGCAAAGCTGCTCAGGACTGACAGGAGGAGGGTACACAGTGACGAGGCTGTGGCGCGTTTCACCAAAGCCAGGGCTAAGTCCCCAGGGGAGGAAGGGGGGCACCACAAGTGTTTATCTTGTCACTGCTCAGACCATTTAGGCTAAGTCCTTAGCTAGAGGGGCAGGCATCTGGTGAGTGACTGTGCACATGAGTGCAGCTAGAAAGGCACCTGACCCCGGGGAGCCACAGCTCCAGGCGATTGCGAACTGCCCTGTGTGGGTGCTGGGGACTGAACTCGAGTCCTCTGGGGGAGCAGCAAGCGTGTTAAGCCATCTTTCCAGCACCAAGATTAAAACTTTGCTCCTGTCACTGATTTGGCTTCTCAGGTAAGAAAACAAACAGCGCGGGAGGCGGGGCTTACCCACTGCTTGCAGGTGCCTGTAGGTCTCCAGCATCACCTCCCTGTACAGGCGCCTCTGGGCAGCATCCAGCAACTGCCACTCCTTCTGAGTGAAGATCACAGACACATCTTTGAACAGCACTTGTCCCTGCAACAGTGGGAGGGGTCAACACACAGTAACGGGAGAGACACCTAAGGAATGGGTTACCATGGCAATACCAGAAACCAGCAGAAGATGACCTCACGTCAGCTCCTGTGTGCTAAACTTTGGAGGAGAGATGGACTCAGCACAGAAACCCTAGGCAAGCCAGATCCGCAGACCAATTCGTACAGCAACAGTGTCTGGTCTGGCTGTGGAGTTCATTTTAAAGATTTTACAGACTTGAGAATTCCTGTGCTATAGACATGGGGAACAATGAACACTGGGAGATGTATTTCTTTAGCTCACATGTTGCCGTGTGTGTGTGTGTGTGTGTGTGTGTGTGTGTGTGTGTGTGTGTGTGTGTTTATATATGTGTATGCCTCTGTGTGCATGTATGTGTGGTGGCCAGAGAACAGCCTTTGGATCTCTGTCCTCACCTCTCTGCCTATTTTGAGACAGGCTCTCTTCAACCTGTGCACCCCAGGCCAGCTGGCTGGGAGCTTCTGTGGTTTCCTGTCACCATCTCCTGTCTCCTGGTAGGGAGCACACTGGGATTACTGATGCTTGTGCCAAGCCACCAGGTTTTTAGGATTTAAACTCGAGCTGTCAGGTTTACACACCGAGTCATCTTCCCAGTACCAACTGGCCAGAGAGCACCCTCTACCCACACATGCCGCCATCCTCCGGCCTCTGCATCCCAGTGCTGGTATTAAAGGTGAATGTCACCAGTGAGCACCCTCCACCCACACACCCCAGTGCTGGTATTACAGGTGTATGTCACCATGCCTGGCTTTTGAACACGGGTGCTGGAGATCTGAACTCAGGTCCTCAAGCACAGCAGGCACTTCACCCTCTGAGCCATCTCCAAGCCTTTTGGTCAGGGTTTGGTTGCCTGTGAACAGCAGGCTGTGTGTGTGTGTGTGTGTGTGTGTGTGTGTGTGTGTGTCTGTGTGTGTGTGTGTGTGTGTTGTGTGTGTGTGTGTGTGTGTGTGTGGCTGCAGCATGAGTGAAAGCTTAGGGAGTAACTGAAAATACAGCTGACATTAGAGTAGTCATGGGGAGGGTGGAGAGGAGGAGGCTGGAGGCTTGGGTGAGACCAGAACAGTTGGGGTGTGGGCTTTTCTTGTATGAGCCAGTGGCTCCCATCGGCACATCCCTTGGCAGCCTTCAGTGTGTATGCACACAACCCTCAGGCCATCCCCCAAAGCACTTCATTTTTTTGGACCCACACAACAACAACAACAACAACAGCAACAACAACAACAGAAACCCTCTAAAAACCCAAAGGCAACAGCTATTCCAGTATTTTCCCAACACACCTGTGGCCTGCCTGTTCGCTTCTCAGGGCCCATAGCCTTTCTTGGGGATCATCTATCTCTCTGGGCAGTGGAGACACACAGTCAATTCAACAAGCGTAACTGGATTTATATTTTGAAAGCAACACTCTAGAAGCACACTGGCTGCTTCTGTAGATGACCTGGCTTTGAGTCTGGCACCCACATGGTAGCTCACATGTCTTTAATTTCAGGTCCAGGTGTCCAGCGCTTTCAGGCCTCCTTGGGCACCAGCCATGCATGCAGACAAAACACCCACATACAGTTTTAATTTAGAGAGAGAGAGAGAGAGAGAGAGAGAGAGAGAGAGAGAGGGAGGGAGGGAGGGAGGGAGGGAGGGAGGGAGGGAGGGAGGAAGGAAGGAAGGAAGGAAGGAAGGAAGGAAGGAATGAAGGAAGGAAGGAAACTGGTCCTCCATCACAGTTGATGCTGCCTCAGGGTCATCTGGCAACATCTGTGGACATCACACTCACTAAACTGAGCGAGTGCTGCTGCCACCTAGTGGCTGAATCCAGATACATAGCTAAACGCTCTACAACAAAGGATTAGCCCACCCTGAGTAATCAGGTTAGGAAACAGTTTCAATGAGAACTTAGAGGCTGTGGTAACCAAATGGTATCTATGGTAACAGGCTGGTAACAAGCCTTAGTCCCTGAGCAGAAGGGATGAGGACACTGGGACAGAATCTGCATAGAGTTGACCAGGGAAGAGAAAAAAAGAAAGACTTTGAAGGCTTGGTGCTGGGGCCACATAAGATGGGAATGAGCAAACCAAAGAATGTATTAGGAGGGAGGGAGGGAGGGAGGGACGGAGGGATGGAGGGACGGAGGGAGGGAGGGAGGGGGAGGGAGGGAGGGACAGACGGACAGAGGGAGGGAGGGACGGAGGGAGTGAACAAAAGGAAAGGGAAAGAGGGAGAGGAAGGAGGAGGGAGGGAGGAAAGGAGGGAAGAAGGGGAAGGAGGGAAGAAGGGGAAGGAGGGAGGGAGGGAGGGGAGGAAAGGAGGTGGGCTCCTGGGTGTGTGAGATGTCCGGGTGACAGGTAGACGTAAGATAAGTTTGGACTATGGAGAGAGATGAGGGACAAACCCACATTGTAGAAAGCAGACCTGTTTCAGCAGCCTCCAAACTGCTGAGAGAAAATTGTCCAGAAAGAGCACGGAGGTTGGAGAAGCAGAGGACCTGAGTTGGGTCCTCAGAACCGTGTGGTAGATGGAAAGAGCTGACCCTAAGACTCTGACCTCCATTTGTGCACAGTGGCACATACACCCCCAATTAAATAAAGAAATAAAAAGTTTGTAAAGGGAGTATTTAAACATTCAAGTCAGTGTGTCCAAGTTGATGGAAGGATGGGTGTTTTCCATGAGCAAGGAAAGAAAAAGCATGGAAATGAGAAACATTTTGTTGTGGATTTGGGGGAATTGGAAAACAGCACCCTCAGGGCAAGCTTGAGAGCAGAGTACTCAGCGAAGAAGCCTCTTATGGGAGCTGGAGATGAGGACTTAGAAGAGATCCAGACAGTGGACGGGGGAGGGAGGCTTGGAAGAAGGAAGAAGCGAATGCAGGGAGAACTAGGGACTCTTCAGGATGGGGCAGGGCTTCTCTCTGTGAGGGCAGACTGGAGGGAGGATAAATGAGCGGGCATGATGGCCTGGTTAAGTATCTGACACCAGAGGACAAATGATAAAGAGGAGGTGACAGTAGTTACAGAGTCACAAGAGCCACCCCCTGTGCCTGGCGATACTGTACACTGCCTTTCTCCCAGTACTCAGAGGGCTTGGAGCCAGGCGCCCTGAGCTATCCCCTCCTTCACAGGACTGAGCAAACACCGGCATTTCAGACACCCAGGCTCAGAGTGCAGAGCAGCAGTCACACGGTGCGACGTGCACCACAGCCTCTATCCAAACTCATCAGATTCGCAAAGAGAGCAGAATCCATCTCCAGGCAATGGAGGCGGACAGGCTGGCCTGCGAGCGGTGTTGTGCTCCGCGGAGTGCAGGCAACATGCTTTCCATCAAACACAGGCAAAGCCAGAATCGCGGATAACAAGCCCAAGGACACCTGAGGCCCTGAGGGACAGCTGCTGCAGGAAGCGGTGTTGAGACTGAAGCAAGCCACGCCCCCAGTGGCCACCTGGGATGACGTCACAAAATCAACCATTGTAAACAGAACACCTGCTCCTCAGGAGCAGCCACACCGTGAGCGCCAGTGGCCAGCAAACTCCCTGTCCACACCAGTGGGGCTGGAGTTCATAGGAAGATGCATGGCTCCCAGGGTCGGAGGAGCAAAGACTCGGATTTTAAAGGGTTAGCACGTGGGAAAGCTAGAACTTAAAAAGATGAAAATTAGATTAGCTCTCCGAGCTTGGACTTGAGGTGATCTCCCCTTGGGGTTATTTCACATGAAAAGTGGATCTGTCTATAGCCTTCAGTGTAAAGGGTTAAAAGTGTGCAATCAATAGTGCCATCAGACTTCATATAAACTAGTTCAGGGAGGGAAATTAAAAGTGGCTGGAATACTGTACATCATACGCAATACTATAGGTGGGGCCAGCAAGCTGGCTCAGTGGGTAAGGGAGTTTGCTACCAAGACTGACGACCTGAATTTGATCCCCATGACCTGGAGAGTGAAAAAAGAAGCAACTGTCACAAGTCGTCCTCTGACCTCCACGTGAACATCATGGCATGCATACACTCCTCCCACCACACACATACATAAGTAAAATTTCAAATAATATTACAGCTGATCAATTATTACCATTTTGTCGTTCTACACCCTAGAAAGGAATGCAAAGATGATCAGAAAAAGTATATTCAAATTATTATTGTTTAAGTACGCAGAAGGTATGCTACAAATGATTAAAATATGTGTCACATAAGGGAAGACATACAGTGGAAAGGAAGAGTGTGTAGACAGTTTCCATAAAACCCACACCTAAGATAGCTGTGCCTGCCCATGTGACCTCACCGGTGAAAACAATCCCTGAAATAGACAGTAAAGCCGTGATGCAAGGAAGGTGAGGACATGATCAGATGAGCAAAATGACCGACAAGGGAGTGTGGTTACCAATAATGCAAAGAAACAATAATGCAAAGAAACAGGCTGGTGATTCACCTGGGCTGTGCTCATGTCCATCTGTTCCTGGAGAGCTGGCGAGCTGCAGAGGCTGCGGAGAGGGAAGGGGCAGAAGCCATGAGAAATACTGTCACCATCAAGGTCCTCAGAGCCTTGCTAGAAATCCATTTGTATGTGCTGACAAGTGACCACATGGGGGCACGATGTCACCCTGACCCTTCAGACGGGCAGATGAATGCTCAGGAGGCTTTTATCACTACCTGGGGCTTAGAGAAGTGGCTTTTCATCAGGAAAGCCAACACTGGCTTCCTGCTGGCCTTTCACAATGACCATGGCCTCTTTGGATTGTACAACAAACAAACATGCTCAGCTTGAAGTCAGGCTGGGAAAGAGGGAGCTAAGCAAATGGTTAGAGCTACTAACTCAGGCCTTCCGTCCATTTATGTGTTTTCATGTGTGGGGTTTAATCTTATGAACAGAGTGTAGCAGTATATCGAGCATGGTGGTCCCAGCACGCAGGAGACAGAGGCAGGAGGATGCAGCATTTGAGACCAGCCTGAGCCACACAGAAGGTCTCTGCTTCAAACACTGCAAAACAATAAGATAATCTTATAAAGGAAGGTGGGAAGGAGAAAGGTATGGATGTATGTGTAAGTGCATGTGTATACATGTATGTGTGTGCACGTGTTGGAGGTGGACAGCCTTAAATAAAACTGTCTCTCCCTAACTCACTCTGTAACATGCACTCAGGAGTTACTATGCTGCTTCCTACTTTTGCATGTTTCGAATATTTCTGTGATAAAAGGTGTAAATCAACTTGTAGGTTTTGTTTTGCTTTAAGAGAGGGTCTCACTATGTGGCCCTGGCTAGCCTGGAACTCTCAATGTAGACCAGGCTGATTTCCAACTCCGAGATTTACTTGCCTCTTCTTCCCAAGTTGTGGAGATTAAAGCTGTGCACCATTGAGCCTAGCATGTGTTAAACAATGTAACAATGAAGTATCTGTTGATTCCCTTTTCTGCATATGTTTTAACTCCTTAACTCTGTAACTCTTAAACATTTAAACATTTAACATTTAATTAATTGTGTAACATTTAAACAATCTCTCTCTCTCTCTGTGTGTGTGTGTGTGTGTATGTGCATGTGCGCATGAACATGTGTGCAAGAGTCCACTGATTCCCTGGAGCTGAAGTTATAGGTGGCTGTGAGCTGCTTGATGTGGCGCTGGGAGCCAAAGCCAAACTCGGGTCTTCTGCAAGAGCAACAGTTGCTTTTACCTGAGAGCAAAGCCTCTGAAATCCCAACTCAAGGAGCGTATAGGAACTGCGGACAAGGACAGTGTGCTCTAAGTTAGTTCTTTGGTTTCGGTATCTCCAAAGAAGTTTCCTTTTGTTTCAAGAGCCTTGACTTAGCTGAGACCTGTGGCCTGGGAGTCAGGGCGGGGGTCTCATTGATGCTCGTGGTTTGGTCACAAGCAAGTAACTAGGTCTAGTTACAATGTGGGGACCGGTATAGGTACCACTATTATTCCCTGAGGAAATGGAGGTGAGCAGTGATAGAGCCTCCCTTATGGAGGACTAGGTTTCAAATCCTGGCACTCTGTCCCCAGAAACCACGTAGGTAAGGATTGCTAATTAGGAAGCAGAATGACCTGTCCCCTGAAGTGTGAGTGGGCAGGCCCTGAAGTCTAGGCTCTGCCTGTGTTAGAGAAGAGGGCTGTGGGAGGGGCTTCCAGGAGGAGGCAGGACAGTGCATCTGCCTGCTCCTTGTTTGTTCACTGGTCTTCGTCCCCCCCACCCCACCCCCACCCCCGGCCACGGCCAGGGATGTCTCCACTCCCGAGCTCACCTCCCTCAGCTCCTTCTCTCTCTTGGAAGCTGGCCCACGCTGCTGCCACTGGACCAGAGTCTAGTGAGATGATCTTCCGGACAGAGGGCTTAGCAGGTGCTTCAAAAGCCGAGTGTGGCCTCTGTCTGTTTCTTGGGCCTCTGCCCTGTAGCTATGATGCACCCACCAGAGTAGAGGTCTCCTGTGGGGAGTCCTGCTTCTGCTGTGCTCTTCCGTTTTCCTCGCAGGAGCTGTGAGCCGGAGAACTTTGAACCTGATTGGAGGGCATCTGACTGGATCTCTCTCTCTCTCTCCTCCCTCCCTCCCTCCCTCCCTCCCTCCCTCCCTCCCTCCCTCCCTCCCTCCCTCCTTCCCTCCCCTTCTCCCTCTCACCCAACTCAGAATGAATGGCTAGACACCACCCACCCAACCTGGACAGAACGATAAACCTAGAGCCCTCTCCGCAGACCTCAGGACCCAGCGTCTGTTGGGCCCAAGTGCTGTGGCTGATTCTGGCACAGACTTTTTGAAAAGTGTTGGAAGCCTAACTCAGCAGTCTTCAAGCTGTGTTAGGCACAGATAGGTGGCCCAGGCAAATCCTAGGAGTCCTCAGGGAAGACCCATTGCTCCACATTCCAGGCATACCTACCTGGGGAGGGGGGAGAGAGAGAGAGAGAGAGAGAGAGAGAGACGAGAGAGAGAGAGAGAGAGAGAGAGAGAGAGGGAGGGAGGGAGGGAGGGAGGGAGGGAGGGAGGGAGGGAGAGAGAGAGAGAGAGAGAGAGAGAGAGAGAGAGAGAGAGAGAGAGAGAGAGAGAGGAGTTGATCCGAGCTTGCGATTTGGAAATAAATGATTTGGGGTTGCAGATTTGGGGTTGCATCCTAATAACTCTTCCATAGACTACGCCTTTCACCCCGCCCCCCATTAGTCTTTCTTCTCTGTTAGAACCGGGCTGCAGGGCCCTTCAGAGCCAAACGGTACACAGGGCTTAATGAACAGGGCACGAAGGAAGACAGGCCACTTTAAGGTTCTAAGCAAATGCCACCGACCTCACTAAAGCCTTCTCAGGCACTGCCCAGAACACCCCAGAGGCAGATTCAGGGACGAACTTCCATGTACAGATGGGGAGAGTGAGTCTTGGATACGTCTTCTTGCCCGTGGGGACTCAGTAGTAGTGCTAGAACTTGAGCTAAGACTCTGAGAGCAGCCCTTTTAGCTATGAAACCCTCACCACCCTTGTCCTACCAGCCTCGACAGGTGTCATCGGACTTCCAACAAGAAGAGGTGGAAGTCACTCGCCAGTTGCTATGGGCTCAGAGCCCCAGCAGGTGGCTCTGACATCCAAATGCCTTCCTCGGATTACTTTATCCGGACCATCAAGGCGGTGCTGAGCCTCTTCCGCTTGGAGAAGCCCACCGCCACCAGTGCGGAGCACACTCAGGGTCAGTATCAGGGTCCCCCCAGGACCCGCGCATGTGTTGAAGGCAAGCCGCCCCCGAGTCTGGCAATGCAACCCTTCAAATTGTCTCTCACCTGTGGGCGCGCTTGTCCTGGGGACCGGGTCTCTGAGCGACGCGTGGACCCTGAGGATCTGAGCGTTTCCTCCGAGCGCAGCGGGACGCGGGAGCGAACAATGAAGATGAACTGCACATGCGCAGCACAGCAGCTAGGGACCGGTTCCCGCGACCCTCTTGGCCTCCATCACATTCCAGACTCCGTTCCCACGGCGCCCGCGCCCCTCCCAGAGAGCGGCAGCGCTCCTGCCTAGCCACCTGCAGCCATTGTAGCCTCAGAGGCAAAGCCACTTGGAGGAAAGTCGTCTCCACACCACGCGAGAAAAAAGGCAAGGAGGTCAAGTGTTGATAGGAAGTAAAACCACGCACTTTTATCAAAGATCAATATGACCCTCAAGTTTTCTTTTCCAATGCACATGACACCTGCACACAAAACTGACTACCAAAAATAATGCCTCCAAACCACAAACAAAATCAAATACACAGTCAAGGGGGCGCATGAACAAAGGAGCTGATAAATCATTTCCTTTCCCAAGAGTTGACCATGTTGGGTGATACATTAAGATTGTTTAAAAATCCGGGTGGTTGTGGCAACTGCTTTTAATCCCGGCAGGATTTAATCCTCTGCAGGAAGCAGAGGCAGGCAGATCACTGTGAGTTAGGGGCCAGCCTGGTCTACAGTGTGAGTTCCGGTACAGCCAAGAATACACAGAAAAACCCTGTCTTAAAAAAAAATTAAAAATAAAATTTGTGCACGCATGTGTGGTTATGCACACGTGAGTGTAGATGTCTGTCTATGGCGATCAGAAGCATCAGATCTCTGGAGTTGGTGTTATAGGCAGCGTGAGCCACTATAACTAGGCACCAGGAATAGAACTCTGGTCCTCTGCAATTGTTAAAAATACTTTAACCAGTGAGCTATCTTTCCAGTCCCTAAGCAATACTATTATTGAAATAGGACCCTAGGAGTTTAATTTCGGAGTTTTCATTAAGCATAGTAATCATTTTCTTATTGTGTGCAGGTGTGAATGCAGATGCCCTTTGAGTCTAGAAGAGGGTGTCAGATGTACTAGAGTTGGAGGTACAGGACAGGTGGTTGTGTGTTGCCTGACATGAGTGTTGGGGCCATCCCTCTAGCCCCTGGAAATAACGGAAGTCAGTATACTTTAAGATGACACACAAATCCATGACCTTTGGTCTCTTCTGCCAGTGGGCTGTATTAGGTTCTAGTCATTGTTGCTTGCACTCAGCATCTAGATCTATGTCTGCGAGTGGTGGGCAGAACTCTTAGGAAAGTAATCATTGCTGGATGCTGGGTGCCATTAAAACTGGGGGATAAGGCTGGGTGTGGAGGTGAATGCTTTTTATCCCCATGCTCGGGAGGCAGAGGCAGGAGGATTTCTGTGAGCTCAAATCCAGCCTGGTCTAAGTAGAGAGTTCTAGGATAGCCAAGAGCAACTCTGTTTACACCACCACCACCAAACAAACAAATAAAACAGCAAACTGTAACCGCCCCCTCCTCCCAGAGACTGCCATGCCAAAGGAAAGAGTAAATTCTTCAACGGCAGTTCAGAGTGAAGGCTCTGCTCCCAACGCACTTCACTGCATTGTTTCACTTAACACCCCTAAATTTCATCTGAAGAACCCAGTTCCCAAATGCATCAGGCATTTTAAATTGAGTATTCTCAGTTAGCCATCAAGATCGTCCCTGCTTCCAGCAAAGACGGGCTTAAACCCAAGAGTTCCTAGTAATATGACGAAAGTGAAGTGTCTATGTAGGAGGCTTCTGGAGTTGGCGTTACAGGCAGCGTGAACAGAAGAGAAATGTAGAAGTCATAAAACATCGTCTTAGGGAACTAGGGAGCCAGGGTTGGGAGAGGAGCAGTGCACATGCTGTAGAATGTAACTCATGCGGATGGGACCCCATGTCCTGACCGTGAGTCACCGGGTACTACATAGGAAATAGAAAACCACCATCTCACATAATATATGGGCAGGGATCAACAATAGGGCTACCAAAGATATGACTCAAAGTTTTTACTCTAGAAAAATGTCAAACCTTATCTAAAAAAAGAAGAAAAAAGACTGGAAGATATATTTTGTAAGTATATGAAAGGAATGGTTTACTGGCTCCTTTTAATTATCCGTCACACATTTGTAAGAAGATCACAGTCCCATAGAAATGATCTATGGCTACAAAAGACTGGTAATAAAAGGGAAATGCAAATGAGGAATAAATATGCAGAAGCCGGCCATAAACTACAGATAACACCGCAAGTGTTTAAATATTTCTTTGCCTTCACAGTAGGCAAAGATTATAAAGAAATATGATACCTGGGGTGGCTGAAATTTGGCACAAATATCTTCTTGGAATGTAATTTGTAAGACAATTGGATGCCACTCCATCTCAGGGTTCCAAACTAGCATGTTCTGTGTTAATGCCGTCATTCTATCCCCAGGCTTATGACCTAAGGGAGTAAAGTCCAAAGATGCAAGGCCAGCCATCGTCCTCAGTTTTTGCTGACAGTAATATATGAGGGGGAAATTAAGTTACAAAAACTATGAGAATCCAAAAAATGGGATACAGGACAATCATTAAACACTACAATGTGTGTGGGTTATAACATGCTAATATATAACACATGGACTCAGATTGAGTTTATAATGTATTTTTAAGATTTATTTTTATTATTTTTAATTGTGTATCAAAGTTCTCTAGAGGAACAGAACTGATAGAATATATATATATATATACATATATATGTAATATAGAGTAAGCACACACACACACACATATATATACACACACACACGTATACATATGGGATTTAATAGAATAGCTTACAAGCTAAGTCCAACAATGCCTAGCTAGTCCAATATGGCTGTGTTCAAACAGAAGGCTCAAGATTCCAGTAGCTGCTCAGTCCATGATGCTGGATGTCTCAGCTGGTCTTCAATACTTGCTGGAATCCCAAAGAAGTAGGATCTTATGCCAGTGAAGGAATGGATGAGAGCAAGCAGGCAAAGGCAGAACATTTCCTTCTTCCATGTTCTGTAAAGACTGCCAGGAGGTGTGGTTCAGATGTAAGATCCAGGCTAAAAGTGGGTCTTCCCACTTCAGATGATTTAATAAAGAAGTTCTTCACAGGTGTACCCAGACACTGGGGTTTCACTTGATTCCAGATGTAGTCATTGACAACCATGAAGAGCCATCACAGGGTGAGAGAGAGAGAGAGAGAGAGAGAGAGAGAGAGAGAGAGAGAGAGAGAGAGAGAGAGTGTGTGTTGTGTGTGTGTGTGTGTGTGTGTGTGTTATATGAAGGTGCCTGCAGAGGCCAGAAGAGGAGGCCAAATCCACCTGGAGCTGGAGTTACAGATTTGTGAGACTTCCACTATGGGTGCTGGCAATTAATTGAACCCAGGCTCTCTGCAAGAACAGTATGAGTTAACCACTGAGACATCTCTCCAGTCCCTTGCAATGCATTTTTTTTGCAATGCATTTTTAAATAAAATATACTTTATTTTTAAAGTGTGTGTGTGTGTGTGTGTGTGTGTGTGTGTGTGTGTATTGTAGTAACCAATTTTCCGTCGCTGTGAAAAAAAAAAAGCACCATGACCAAGGCAACTTACAATAGAAAAAATTTATTTGGGTTTCTGGTTCCAAAGAGATAAGAGTCTACCACCACCACAGCAGGGAATCATGGCAGCAGGAACAGCTGAGAGCACGTATCTTGAACCACAAGTGGGAAGCAGAGAGCACACTGGGAAAATGGCACAAACCTTAAAGCTCATCTCCAGCGAATACTTCGGCAGCAAAATCACACCTTGGAAGCCTTCTCAAACAGTGCCACCAACTGGGGAACAAATCTTCTAAGGCTGGACACTATAAGGGACATTTCTCCTTCAAACTACCACAGTGTTATATGTATGTGTGCCCCTGTGTGTGCATGTCCCCTTCCTCTGTCCCTTCACCTTATTTTTTTGAGATAAGGTCTTTTCACTGGGCCTGGAATTCAGTGATTGCCTACTCTAACTGGCCAGTAAGCTCTAGGGATCTGCCTGTCTCCATCCACTACCAATGCTGTTGGTTTTTATGTGGGTCCTCATGCTTGCTTGGGCATGAGCTGTTTCCCAGGCCTCCAATAAAACATACATTACATAAGGATATAATGCCAAGCTGAAGAAAGAGCTTAGTGTTTAAGGGCTTTTTCTGTACTTGCAAAGGACTTGATTGATTCCCTGAACCCACGCCAGACATTTCACAACCACCTCTAACACTGGACCCAGGACATAATTCAAAATAAGAATTTTTAAAGCTTTAATAAACACAGACACACATGCCCACACATAATTAAAAATAAGAATTAGAACTGGATGTGGTGGCACATGCTATTAATCCCAAAACTTAGAAGGCAGAGGCAAGTGGATCTCTCATGAGTTCAAGATCATCCTAGTCTACATAGTTCTAGGCTAGTTAGGCTACATAGTGAGATCCGATCTCAAGAAACACCCTCCGTTTCCTGCTTAAAAAATATGAATAAGGGAAAAATATGAATAAGGGTCTGAAGAGATGGCTGTTCCAGGAGACTCTGGTTCATGTCCCAGTTCCAGGGGATTCAATACACTCTTCTGGCATCTGTGATTACCAGGCAAGTGCCTAGCATACACACATGCTTGCAGGCAAAACACCCACCCATTAAAAAAAAAAGGATTATGTCTTTTAAAATAAAGAATATAAACCATTATTTGTATTTTTAATCATCTGCCCTCATGGGGGTTTGAAAGTAAATGTAAGTGCCAAATATAGGTACTTGAATCAAAAAGTATAAAACTCTCACCCATTACAATAGAAAAATCTCTGAACAGATTTTTGTCTATAACAATCTGCAAAAAGTTCTGCCCTCCATTACTTAGCACTGGCCTCCTGAAGGACCCCAACCCTAACCCTAACCCTAACCCTAACCCTAACCCTAACCCTAACCCTAACCCTAACCCTGACCCTAACCCTAGGTGGGTCATGCTCAGGAGTGAGAATTGGCATCCTCTGTGGAAGGCACCACTCCAATGTTGCCTCTTTAATTTTCCCAGTGTTAGCATGATGTATTTGGTGTTTGCCACTAAATTAACCACACAGTGCATTATGGTGTTTGTTTAAGTGTCTTTGTTGTGCATTATAGCATCTAATTTCCACTTCAAAGTAATTGGCCTCCGTGAGTCTTTTTTTTTCTCAGGCTCCTAAAAGCACTGTCATGTAATGACTTTGGATGAGGCTGGTGGAGTGATTAAGTGATTTACGATTTTAGTAAGAGTGAGTGTTAAAATGATTAACCAAGTTACTAAATAACTCCAAATAGTCTAAAACACAGTGGGTTCCTTGATGGCAGGAGCACTCATTGGCCCAGCTGCTAAATGGGTGCATTTGGCTTAATCAAAGTGATGAAGCCAAGTGTCATAACACACACTACGCTCACAATTAGCACTTTTATATTAGGTTCTGCACAACCTGCAGGAGCAGGAGCATTCCCGAGCTGAGTTGGAATTTGTACCCCAGAACCAGACTTGGCCATGCTTTGGTATCATTTCCCATATACACACCGGGAATTCTTGGGTGCTAAGTGGCACGGCCCTCCATATTTTATGTGGTACCATTTCAGTGTTGGATACAAATACTTGGAAGTAAAGGATGGATGCCGACCTTGTGAGGGCCCTTATGTCTCCGTAAATGACTGTGACTATTTGTGCTCAAGGGGATTGTGATAGTATTAACTGTCAACTTGACAAAAGCTAGGCACCCCTCCCCCCACCATCCGGGTGGGGTGATGGGCCTGTAAGGACTTTCCTAACTGGGATGGGGGCCCGTCCTGTATGTCTGTGGTACTGTTCCCTGGGCTGGGCCCTGGACTGAATGCAAAGGGTAGAAGGTGCTGAATGGCACCTGCGCTCACCCCTTGCCTCCATCCTGCGCTCACCCCTTGCCTCCATCCCATGGGTGCATGTGGTCCGCTGCCTCCAGCTCCAGTGTCCTGACTTCGACCCTGATGGGCTACACTGTGAAACATGAGCTGAAATAAAGCCTTTCCCCTTTAAGCTGTTTTTGTCCAAATATTTTTTTTTTTTTTTTTATCAGAGAGATGGGAAAAAGAAACCAAGATAGAGACTGATGATCAACGTTTTACTTTTTATTGGCAAAAGTGAATTTATTTGGTGTCTAAAGGTATGTGACACATAAGGATGCTTTGATTGACAAAGCCATATAGACAACAGCGGGCCTGTAAGATTGCAGTGGGACTGGAACGTGAATGTGCAGCGTGAATGTGAACGTGAAACAGCCCCCATAGGCCAATGTGTCTGAATGCCTGTTTCCCACCTGGTGGCTGTTTGGGAAAGTTCTGGAACTCCCAGGAGGTGGGGCTTTACTGGAGGAAGAGGGTCCCTCGGTGAAGGCCTTGCCTGCTGCCACATCTTCCTTGCCGTGGTGGACTATGTCCCTCTGGAGCCGTAAGCCAAAACAAATCTCTTCTCCCCTAACGTCCTTTTAAAGGATGCTTTCTTACAGCAATGAGAAAGCAAAGGAGTCAGGCGGCTCCCTTACTGTGTCTTCTTTGTTTAGATGCACACCGTGCTCACCACGGTGTCTCTGTCCGCCAGAGCACACTGCACACACAGGCCGGGAGCCTGTAGTATGTAGATTAGGTGTGCAGTAGGTGACACTCTGGGCTCCTGGAACATGTTTTCTGAATTCAGACAAAAGGCCTCAGGGGCCCAGCAATGGCATTTTTTTTTAAAGTTACTTATTTATTATGTATACAATGATCTGTCAGTTTGTATGCCTGCACACCAGAGAGGGCACCAGATACCACATCTCATCATAGATGGTTGTGAGCCATCATGTGGTTGCTGGGAATTGAACTTAGGACCTCCAGAAGAACAGCCAGTGCTCTTAACCTCTGAGCCATCTCTCCAGCAGCAACCCCCCCCCCCCAGCAATGGTATTCTAGTCCTCAGTTCTGTCTCTCTCTGTATTCCAGGCTGTGGAAAATAACTACAGGAACAGCTCTAAGGGGAACTCAAGGCAACACTGCCCCCTGGCCTTCTGGCCTCCACTTCTCAAAGTGTTCAGTGTCTCAAAGTATGGGAACTGTAGTTGGTTGTTTTTTATTCTTTGCCCTTTGGGGGGCCCACCACCCAGCCCCAAATAATCACACAGAGACTTATTCTTTCCTACAAATGCCCGGCCTTAGCCTGGCTTATTTCCAGCCAGCTTTTTTTAACTTAAATTATCCCATCTACCTTTTGCCTCTGGGCATTTTCTTTCTCTATTTCTGTACATCCTTTCTTTCCTTCTTACTCAGTGTCTGCTGTGTGGCTGTCCCTGACATCCTCCTCTCCTCCTTTCCTCACTCCTCTCTTCTCTTCTCTCCTCCCCTCCCCTTCCGTCCCCTCTCCCCTCCCCTGCCCTCCCCTACCCTCCCCTCCCCTCCCCTCTCCTCTCTTCTCTATTCTTTGTCTTCATGCCAGCCCTGGCTATCCTTTCTCCTGCCTAACTATTGGCCATTAAGCTCTTCACTAGACCAATCAGGTGTTTCAGGCAGACAAAGTAACACAGCTTTACAGTTAAACAAATGTAACAAAAAAGAATGCAACCCATCTTTGCACCATTAAACAAATGTTCCACACCATAGACAAATGTAACACCTCTTAAACCAGTGTCTCACAAGGAACACCACAGATGGTGTCACTTCCATACAACGCGCACACCAGGTAGTTTGAAGACACAAGTTCATCTGCTTTTGTGGGGCCAGCCTGACTTGGTCATTTGGTGATGATCACTTTCTCTTCCTGACTCCTCAGCCCATTGATTTCAAGCCAAGGCAGCAGACATGGGTTTAGTCATGTCACAGCTTCTCCACAGTTGCTTACTGCCAAACCCGTTTACATATGTGTGTGTGTGTGTGTGTGTGTGTGTGTGTGTGTGTGTGCATGCTCGCTCTCTCTCCCTCCCTCCCTCCCTCCCTCCCTCCCTCCCTCCCTCCCTCCCTCCCTCCCTCCCTCCCTCCCTCCCTCCCTCCCTCTCTCTCTCTTGGCTGCAGACCACTTTAAGAGTTTGACAGAAAAGGCTGTACATCTATCTCACAGCCTCTGGGAGAAGAGAGGCAGCCATGCCTTTGGAGTAGGGTCAGCAATAGACCCTGCTAGCAACTGTAGTCTCTGCTTTTGACCAAATCTGGAATGACACAGGAAGGGTACAACTTGGTGACCCGGAGAGAGCACAGACTACAGCAGATGGCCATTGGCTGGGGCACTCAACCAGACATCTGGTGGCCAGAGATACAGTTCCTTGAAGAAGGGTTCTAGGGGGACAGAGGGCATCAGATGCCACTTTTGAACACTTCATTCTAGATCTGCTGTGCAGGAGGGAGTCCGGGCTTCCTCCAAGTAGTCCCACTGACCACACATAGCCCATGAGGGGGCACTGTGCCCATTTTAGACTAGAGGATGATTGGTCCATTAAGCTAGCTTCCAGGTGAACCAGGAAGGAAGATGAGATCACAAGTAATTTCAACATGGTGCAGACAAGGTGAACACCTCACTACAGGTCTGACTGTAGTCAGTAGACGGCATTCTCCCCGTCCTCCTGCAAGCAACAAGGCACTCTAGGGCATCACATGAAAACATTAGCTGAGAAAATAGAGACTTTCCTAAATATCGAGACTCTCCACAGTAGGATGCTACGAAGCAATAGTGTAAAACTGAAGGCTGTCGGCTCCATCAATAATGAACAATGTCTAAACCTGCCTCCTGCTTACAGAGAATGAATTTACTCTCCACTTCGCCGGCAGAATAGGAGCAATTATAACAGGAGTCCACAAGCTTGCACTCTGTTCAGCCACTCACTGCCAGCGTGCATCACGGAGACGAGCTGGCAGGCATCACCATTTCTGTCACTGAAAGACTCCTCTCCCATGAGCACCAGACTCCGGCTCCACTCATTGTCCCAAACAGAACTTCCTTCCATCCTGGTGCCTGGATTTTTGTCAACTTGACACAGACTAGGGTCACCTGGGAGGAGGGAACCTCCATTGAAGGATGCCATCATCGGATTCCCCAGTGGGGAATTTACTTGACTGCTGTGGAGGGGCCCAGCCCCACTAGGAGTGGTGCCGTCCCTGGGCAGGTGGCTCTGCGTGGTATGAAAAGGCAGGCTGAGCACGCCAGTAAGCACTGTGACTCCGAGGCTGCAGCTCCCGCCTCCAGGTCCCTGCCCTGACTCCCATGGGCATGGACTACAAACTCTAAGGTGAAATGAGCCATTTCCTCCACACGTTGCTTTGGGTCATGGTATCTTTATTGCAGCAATAGAAAAACTATGGTCCTTTCTAGAATTTCCTATCAGATCCCAATCAGATCCTGACACGTGCAACAAAGAAAGCTTCATTTTTAAAAATTACATTTACTTGTGTACATGGAGGGGGGAGTGGTGGATGCACGTGCCCAAGTGTGTATGTAGAGGGACAAGAGGACAGCTTGCAAGAGTTTGCTCTCTGCCTATGCCCTGCGGATACTGGGGATCAACCGCAGGTTGTCTAGCTTGGTGACAAGTGATCTTACCTCAATCTTACACCACATCATCCAGGAAAGCGGAAACTTGGAAGATTCTCAGATTCTCTGTAGATGCAGTCAATAATTGCTAAGGAGACTGACCAGCCTTGCCGCAGAGACTCCCTGAGACCTGGGCAGGGAACTCCGGGCTGCAGTTTTCATCACCCATGCTGCGGTGGGATTTCTGGGTCATCTCTGCTCCTGTAAGCAACCCCCATAGACTCACTGGTTCACTAAGCTGGACTTTGGTGTAATGGTTACTTTGGTCTGGAATAGGTTTCATTTCTAGGATGAGGAGGTGTTGCATCTCCCCAGGAAAAGTCTCACACAACACCATCTATTGCTATTTTAATCTGGTAAAGATGGAGGTAAATTTTAGGACGTCAAAAGATCCCTCCCAGCCTCTAATACCTCTGAGTGCGCCCTGATGGGGAAATGAGGCTGTTGCAGATGTCAGTCACTAAGATGAGGTCACGCTTGAGTAAGATGGGACCCTGATCAGACGAGTCCAGATGAAAGGGAACCGTAGAGGGACAGGCACAGTAAGAACAAGTTGGCACAAGTGGCAGGCAGACAGTGCATCAGAAGCCCAGCCAATCCCAGCAGTCACAGGAGGGCAGGCTTGCAGCGCTGGGCCTGACTAGCTGCCTGCCCTGGGCCCTGTGAGATGAACCCATTCTTCTGACCAGTGTGGCAGCTGCTTTCAGCAGCTATCGAGCGCTCACACATCCCACATGTCACTGTCCCCTTTCATTGCTTTTAAACATTTTTTCGGAGGAGCTGACCTCTCTGTCCAACTTTACAAGTACCCTGCATTGCTGGCGTACAGAACAAGGACCATTACCATCTGAGCCCGACCACTAGACCTTCAAGTTTTACTTTGATGTGACTTGGCATTTTCTGTGTTTGGGGCTTGCTGATCCTCGGTTTGCAGACTTTCTCATCAGACTTTAATAAACGTTTCCCCCCAGCACACAGCACTTCTCTATGTACTAAGTCCACTAATAAAGGCCAACAACTCAGAAATCACAGGATTGTGATTTGCTGCATAACCCAATGGCAAGCAGAAGGCACGACTAGACATCTATGGCACAGATCTTCAGAAGGCAAAGATACCTACACAAAACAGCCCGCAAACTTCCTTTATAAGGACCTGTGTCATAAGACCAAGCAAAGAAAAGTAAGCATAAAGGATACATTCTAACTAACTTGGTAAAATGCTTAAGAATTCTATCAGTGAGTTTTAACATTTTAACTTTTATTTATTTACTTCTTTCTGTGTGTGTGCATGCCAATCACACTTGTGGAAGCCAGGATAACTTGCAAGAAAAGCGCGGTTCTCTCCTATCATGCGAGGCCCAAAGATTGGACTCAGTTGTCATGCCTGCCAGCAAGCACCTTTGCTTTCTAGTCCTTGTCAGGCTTCTACCAGCAATTTTAAAAAACAGATGATAAAATTCCATTTGCAAAAGCAACCAACTCTTTTAAGTAATTATTAAAAATTTCACAAAAAGATTGATATACTATATATATTCATGTTCCAGTATATATTAAATGCATCAAATACATATGCATTCACAAGCATGTTTACTTTACTGAAGGATATAAAACATAAACTGAATAAACAGACCACTGATGGGTCTCAACAAAGGGCAGAACTCCCCACCAAGAACCCAGCATCACAACCAGATGCAGCAGACAGGCCAGTGAGACTCTCACTGATCAGCCAAGTGACAGCATTATGCCACTTTTCCAGCTTGGTCACTGCCAAGGCCTAGGGCAAGACACCCAGAGGCTCTTCTTTGTTTTGTCAATGAAATCAACTCACTGCATTGTCCTAGGAAATGACAACACATAAGAGCACAGGGCTGGCTCCCAGGACTTGACATTAACCCCATATGAAGGCATTCTGGCTAGAAGTGATTCTGTTTGGTACCACAGAGACCTCTTCTCGGAAGCTGATAAGTAGTTCTAAATAACACCCCTAAGGACATGTTTATTAGAAATTTGAGACTTTTTTTTTTAAACACTGACATAATCAAACCACTAAGGGGACAGAGGTATTTAAAATACTAAAGCAGAGACAGTGTTCTGATCCCAACACTACCCACATCTCTCCACTATTCAAATCTGCTTACTACATTTTTGTTGTTCTTGTTATGCTGCCTGCCATCGCTGTTTTCGTAGCTTGCCGAAGGCTCCAAGGGGCACACTTACACGCTACCTCTCTCTTGAAAATTCAGTGGCTCAGCTCTAGCAAATGCTCACGCATGTGAGAGTCACTGCAGCTGGGCAAGGGGCTATAGCTAGTCCGCCTGCTCACTTCTGCAGATAAAGGTACCGGGGCCTGTCACTGGACAACATCAGGGACAGAAGACGAGCAGCTGTGTAGTCTGAGCTGTTAATACTGTAAACTCACAAATGGAAACTACTCAGTTATCACAGGAACAACTGGTAGTCAAGGCTGGGCCCTCACGTCTGGCAGCACTGACTGAGGAGGGTAACCAGGCAGGGATTACTGTTTGTTTCAGGGTTTGAAAGGGAGGCAGGCACACCTGGTGTAATGTTTGATGCAATGTTTTCACAGTAACCCTAGAAGTTGGAAGTTCCTAAGATAAACTATACGTTGTCTATGTGAGCTCTCCGGTGTTACCGGGCTGACGTCAGCGGGAAATCTTCCAGGAGTCCAGATGCTGACATGGTGTCACTCCTTTATGCAAAATTCAGGATCTGAGCATTATGTAAATTACCCGTTACCTTGCTGGAATTTACTTCTTGTGAGTATTCTGATGTAAAAGGAAGTTTGACTTATGGCGAAATGTTTTCTTACACGTGTTACATTCATAGGGTTTCTCCCCTGTGTGGATTTTCTGGTGTTCTGTCAGAGTCCAGAGCCGACGGTAGCTTTTGCCACATTCATTACACAAATACGGCTTCTCCCCTGTGTGAATTCTCTTGTGCACTGTGAATGCTGACTTGTGGCGGAAAGATTTCCCGCACTGTTTGCACTTATGCGGTTTTTCCCCAGTGTGAGTTCGCTGGTGCTCGATAAAGGACACTTTCTGGCAGAAGGTTTTCCCGCACGCCTTACACTCATAGGGCCTCTCTCCCGTGTGCGTCATCTGATGGTGCCGGAGAGCCGACTTCCGGCAGTAGGTCCGCCCACACTCGGGACACTCGTAAGGCCTCTCCCATATGGTTGTCGCGTGTACGAGGTGGCGTGAGTGTCTGCGGACCGTGCCCTTGTGCTCGGGCCACTCGTAACGATTCTCCTCTGAGTCCACTTTTTTCTGTTCACTGCAGTTGGACTTGGTGGTGGGTTCTTGACCCCACTCACTCAGCACACCGGGCTTCTCTCCAGCGTG
This sequence comes from Cricetiscus sungorus, assembly GCA_030556225.1. Classification (NCBI taxonomy): domain Eukaryota; kingdom Metazoa; phylum Chordata; class Mammalia; order Rodentia; family Cricetidae; genus Cricetiscus; species Cricetiscus sungorus. Next base: position 5,206,999 of record JANBXA010000391.1, on the reverse strand, counting down.
AGTTCTTTGATGTGTGGTGAGTGTCGTCTTAAGGTAGAAAAGCTTCCCGCATTCGTTACATTCGAGAGACTTCTTGCCTCTGTGCATGACCTGATGTGCAACGAGAGCAGACTTGGCGCACAGAAACTTGCCACACTGGCGGCACTCGTACGGCTTCTCGCCCGTGTGAGTCCTCAGGTGCACATTGAGGGCCGACTGACAGAAGAACGTCTTCTCACACTCGCTGCACTCGTAGGGCTTCTCCCCGGTGTGAGTCCTCTGGTGTGCCGTCAGGGCCGACAGGCAGAAGAAGGTTTTCCCACATTCCTTACATTCGTTTGGCCTCTCGCCTTGGTGAGTTCTCTGGTGGACAATGAGGTAAGATTTCTTGCCAAAGGCACTCCCACACTCCTTGCATTTGTGAGGCTTCTCCCCTGTGTGTGACCTGAAATGCTCAGCCAGGGCTGACTTCCGAAAGAAGGCCTTCCCACATTCGTTACACTCATAGGATTTCTCCCCACCATGGATTCTCTGATGCACGATGAGGGCGGATTTGTCAATGAAGGCTTTCCCACACTCTTTGCACTTGTAAGGCCTCTCTCCAGTGTGGATTCGTTGGTGTCGGGTGAGGCTTGCCTTTATGTGGAAAGCTTTTCTACAATAACCGCAAGCATATGGCCTCTCACCTGCATGGATTCTCTGATGGACAATGAGGGTGGCCCTCTTAGAAAAGGTTTTCCTGCACTCAGCACATTCATTTTGCTTTCTTTCGGCAGGTTCCTCCGTTCCTGCAGAGGAGGCCGGCTTTTGCACGAAGGGTTTCCCACCCTTATTACGTTCAGAAGGTTTTCTTAAAGACTGGAGGTTCTGGTCTTGAGTAAGATCTTCCCCTTGACTTCTAACACCCCTAAACTCATCACATCTGTTCCGTTTTGCCCCAGAATGGCTTCTGTCAGGCTTCATGTGCAGCGGTGTCCATGGCTTCTCACACCCATCAGACTCAACGATTACCTTTGTATTTGCTTTGTTTTGCTTTGCAACCGTCTCTTCTGATTTAGTTTTCAAGCCATTCCCACCTGGGTCATATTTTTGGAACATTTTTTCTGAAGAAACAGCATTGATGTCAAGAGCAACTGTTTTCTCAAACCAAGTGGCTTCTTCTGGCATCGTTTTGTTACTGAAGGCTGAGAATGGCTTCAAACGTTTATCTTGTATTCTTTTGTTTTTCTCTGAGGTATCATCATCTTCTGGAAGGGAGGAATGGGACTGACATTAATATGTGAGCTCTGTGCACCTCTGAAATGACAACCTGTACAAAGGCTTACGGGGACCAAGTCTTCAGAGCTGGCTCCCCAGGGTTAGAGATCCAAGTGTAAAGAGCTCCTACTTTATGTATTTATAGGGGAAACAAACAAAAATAACACCAAGGATGAGAGGAAGGGAAGGAGGGAGGAAAAGCAAATTCACTTACATCATCTTCCTTAACTGTGTCAAAGAAAAAAGGAACTAGCAAAGGAGGCAAGAGCTTAGGACACCGACAGAAACATTCCACCGTGGACCGGTCTCCGACATTTCCTGGAAGAATGGCTGACAGGGTGAAATGGACAAGGGTCTGGTGGGAACCTAAGGGAAAAGCCACCAGCAGAGACCAGGTGAGGGGACCCTCTGAAGCCAGTGTTCAGAAGACACCAGGCGGAAGGCGTGGGCTGGAAATCTTTTCAGTGACTTGAGAACTTTGGAGTTTGTGCAAATGCGATGGAGAATGGAAGCAAGGGTGGGAGGCAAGTGGGGACAGAGTGCGAGGAGGAAGCAAGGCACTTGGGTGGGCGCAGTGGGGGAAGAATGAAGCAGTCAGTGTGCGATGCAGGAGCCTGGGCTCTGTGGATAGAATGTGTACAGCCAAACATTTTTATATGAAAACATTTATTTGGGGAGAACATTTTAGTATATACAGCATAGGAGCTAGTTTTCTCAATCACTTCTAGAGCTCTAGGTCCTAGAAGATTCCAGAAAAAAAAGGACTATATAGGTGCCGGCTGTGACCACTAACCAGCCTGGGACTTGAATTCTTTGGCATTTACCTGCTGGGTCTTCACACTTCCCTGCATGGTTCTGACGTGGCAGTTCTTCCAACGTCCAAGGCTCTTTCCCTTGCTCCAATTTTAAGATCACTTCTGGTTTGCTAACACGAAACCCTGTTAAAGAGAAACTGAATGGACCTTGGGCCAACCTCTATGGACTTCAAGGACTGAAGGATGGGGAAACTGAGCAACCAAGATGCCCAACAACAGCTCTGTGAAACAGTACAGACTAATGAAGGACAGTACACGCATGCGCAAGCATGTGCGTGCAAATTGTCATCAGCTTTCTCCCTTGTTACTCAAGGAGAGAGAATTCAATTCTGGTACTTGCCCATGCTCCTGCGACGCAGAAGAAAGGCCAGCTCTGGGCACCATGTGGAGACTGCACTCACCCAGTGAGATGAGGGTCCTGTAGTTTTCCAGCATCACGTCTCTGTATAGGAGGCGCTGCGCAGGGCCCAGACACTGCCACTCCTCACGGGTGAAGTTCACAGCCAAATCCTTGAAGGAAACTAATCTCTGAAAGAACATGTTTCATCTGAGATAATCAGAACTGAGCAACAGCCAATCTGTGGGAATATCAATGTAAGGAGGGCGCTGCTATGGCCAATGTTAAGCTATGAAGAGCTACTTCACGGGGGACAACAGAATAGAAACCGCTCACTATTTACGAATGAGCGTTTTAAATGTGCAGAGTTTATACTGTGCCCAGGAATTCCCAGGTTACTGACTCATGTGTCAATATGGCCGGTGCTCTCAAGGAGCCCCCAGGACGACAAGTGACACAAGCAGAAACTGCACTTCAGGCAGGAACACACATGCCAGGCAAACGGTGACCACGAATGGTCTTATTTTGTGCCATCCGTCTCCTGAGGTGAAACACACATGACAAAGAGCTACCTCTGTAGGAAAGAAACCGGGAGTGGGCAGAGCACACGGGCACCCTGCCCTACAATGAGTCATCTAGTTTTTTTCTACTCTGCAATACATCAGTAAAGCACTCTTTCCTGTACAGATGACCCATGTGTTTACCTGGAAATCATAATGTAATTCTAAGTTAACCAATATGTTATTACCAATAACCATGTTAGTGATATGTTGTTTCCCATGCTTTTGGCCAAGATATGAGCATGAATAGAAGCACAGGGGCTGTTGGGAGAGGGTTCCTCGCTCTGGAGACCACTAGTGTGAAACACGCAAATCCAGAGGTGTTTGTAAACACCTAGAGCAGCAGGACCCAGTGTACATTCTAGAGGCAACACTGTATCGGATGGGTGATGCAAGCCATTGCCTATGGGCCAAATCCAGCCACAGCGGCGGAATCTGGCCAGTGCCTGATTCAGTTTGCTCATGACTGTTTGGTGTATCAACTGCTGCATTTAGAGCTAAAAGGGACTGTACCCAAACAAAACTTTAAACAGTTACTATCTGGTCCCCAGAAGAAGCTTGCTGTTCCATACTTGAAAACAGAGGAAACATCAGCTAAAAGGGCCAATCAAAGGGATAAAATTAGGATGCCCTTCTATAGAGCATCTACATCAAGTGTCACTTGATGACTGAGAGAGACAGATCACACGTGGGCTGGAGGCACTACGAGCAGGTTGTATGGCATGACCAGAGCTAGGCACATGCCAACATCATATGCCAATGTTAGAAAGCTAGCAATAGACTCCTCCTACCCACGCACCAGCACAGGAAGCGAGGGCACCGACCTGCAATGCTGAGCTCAAAGTACCGTGGAAAAAAGGAGTAAAGACAGCTACCCTGGCTGGTGGGCATTTGGGTTTGGGGCATAAAGGAATGAGAACAAAGGGTAACGGGAGATGGTGGCTGAAGGCTAAGGAGGAAGCCTCCGGAATGACTTGGAACGAATTCACGGTGACATTGTGTAGGAAGATCTCTACAGGGTAAGGGTTAGGTAAGAAAGGCGATGAAAGAAAACACAGCAGCAGCAACTGTGTAAAACAGACACAGAAAGGGCCAGGAAGGAATGAACGGACTTGTCACCTGCAGGGGTAGGACAGAGGGAGAAAACAATGGAATGGGAGAAGGGCGGGAGAAAAATGCAAGGGCATTTCACTACACAGATTTCCCTAGACAGGTCTGCCTCAGAACCACAGCAATGTGCCAACCCCCACTGCACCCTCCACACACACACACACACACACACACACACCACCCAGATAAGCAAGTGAAATAAAACAGGGTACGTACGGAGCGAGAGCCTGGCTGGACAAGTAAGTCAACAGAGTGTAGGTCACAAGACAGTGGAGTTACAACTAAGGACAACAGACAGTTAGAATGTGTTCTACAAGGTAACTGGCCACTCACAGGTCATGAGAGACACAGGGCCATCCCAGACTGTAAGAGGCCATGGAGACACGACAAGCAAAGGGACCCTGAGCTGAAGACAGTATGGTCAGCATGTCATCTGTACAGTAACGGATCTGGGTTGGCAGGCTTCTCTGGTTCTGATCTCTGCTCTTCCGTACTGACAGGCCCAGGAAGCCAGGCAAAGTGACATAAGAACTGTCTGTGACTTTCCTGTACTTAGGTTGGTCCGAATTCATTTCCAAGTGCAGTAGTAACACGCGAACACCCCAGCTCCGCAGAAGCCCACGGGCTCCCTGTGCAGCAGGCCTGACACACACACCACTACATGCATAGCTATCGCAGGTCACTGAGCCTCTCTTCCTCATCTGCCACACATCTGCACACACGCGTGATGGCACCCTTCCTTCAGGGTCACATAGCTGTTCACTACCCATATTAAACATTCTCTATGAATCACTCCCTCCAAAATGAGCTCCCTGGTAATAAATAGTACTTTATGATTTCCATGATGACCTAGACGAGATGATGAATGTATACACTCTTGACAACCAGAGAGGACGACTGTAAGAATGTTACAAGGAAAAGGCTAGTGAGATGAGGAGTTGACTTGTGAGTCCTCTAAGACGGACTCAGCTGCCCTTCACAGCGTATAGCCCACAGCAGCAGAGAGAGCATGCTCCCTGTGGAACAGACTGCATGGTGCTCATACCAAATGACAAAAAACATTCTGGGGACTCAGGTCAACTCTGTAAGCAACCCTCTGCAGTCTGGAAAGGAAACAAAGGAAAAACAGGAAGAAGAGAATGAGAAACATCCCTGTAAGGGGACACAGGGGCAGAGGCACAGAGAGGAGTGGTCATGGGCCCACACTTTGAAAGGCTGATGGCCTCACATGTAGACAGCCCCACAGGCAAAGTGCAGACAGACCCTGCAATGATGCAGAAATGGAGACAGCTGCTCGGCTCCCTGAACACATAGCCTGGAGGATGAAAGGGAGGGACAGGAATGGGTTCTACAACAAAACGGCTCTGTCTGTAGTCTCAACCTAAAGAATTAAGAAATCATTTAAATAGTGGGGAACTGGTTCAAAGTAAAATCTGGTGCATGATCAGAAAACTTGAGGCGTAATACTTCCCTTCTGCATTGGGGTTCGACATGGCTAAAACAGAGAAGAGGTGCCCCAAGTCTTAAGTAACTTTCTAATGTCCTGGTCACACCAATGGCAAATCTGTTTCCAATGATCTGAGCCTTGCCTAGATGTGTCAGTCACAAGAAAACCTCTCCTCCACCAGCTTGAGCTCCACGAGAGCAGAGGTGTTAGCTCTTGCCAAGTTAGAGGTACAGCATTATGGTGCAGTGTTGGATATATAATAATATGATTGATATACAGTGCTCAGTATATAACATGATTGACACACAGAAGTAGCAAGCAACGACTACAGAAAAGCAGGAAATGGCCAAGAAGTAACTGGTCTTGTTAAGTCAAACTAAGGACACTGAGCTTTTCTCCTGTAAGTAGTGTGGACCTGCTGTGACAGCCCTGGTACTGAGACATTAATTAGATGGGTATTGCTAACAAGGCAAGTGCAAACCGCATTTCAGAAGGAGGTGGGCAGACCACTGAGAAATCTATCATGATAGTTCCCGAGACAAGAAATGAGGCAGAGGAAGAAGGGCCAGGATACTGATATTCATGAGACCTTAATAAGGCTTGACATTGCCTGTGACTGGAAATAGGGAACGGGAGACTTAACATATGCATCATTTTCTTTTTCTCCCCCTCCCCGCTTTTGAGACAGTTTCACACTGTAGCCCTGAAAGCCCCCTCCGCAGGGAGACCCTCACTCAAATCTCGGGAATAGTGCGCACCCAGTGAGGCACCAAGACCGGACTTGCTGCAATCACACGAGGAAGTTTATTGAAAACGAAATTGGATGAGATCTCAGGCCAGCATGCTGGGGTCGAGACTCGTACAAGAGTTCGACCCCGACCCAAACTTGTGACAAGCTTATAAAGGCAAAAACATCAAAAGAGTGGAAGGAAATAGAGGAAGTCCAAAGTTACACGTTCACTTATCAGCTGACTAGGGAGGGGGTAGGGGAGATCCGGAGTTACATGTTTACTTATCAGTTAAGCTATGTATTGTATTAAACAAGGCGTTGGAACATTCCACAGAGGTTGTTGGGACATCCTGGAGTTATCTCAGGAACTATTTTTCTCAAGAGAGTTCCGTGAGCGACCACCTGCAGGGGACGGAGGCCCTAGGGTGGCGAGTTCATGTCCCTACAGACAGCTAGGAAATTTTTTTTACTTTTCAGCCCAAGCTGACCTCAATCCACAGCGGCTCTCCGGCATTAGCTTCCAGAGTACTGGAATTACAGGCATAAACTGCCACACCGGTCACTGAAGGATCAGTGACACTGGCAGGGGACAACGAGGAAGGAGAACAATGGACAGTCAGCATTACTGTTCTGCACAGCAGACTCCGAGTACCTGTAGAGGACCCTGCAGAGAAGTATAGCAAGCACCCACACTGAGGTTCTTAGGGGCAGGAAGATTTCAGAGCTCAAAGGGTTACAAGTTAAAACTCTAAATGAGAGTAAGGCTAGAAATGGCTGGAAGCACATTTTAGGAAGGGATGGTCACATTGTCAAGTGCATCAATGAGTTTGGTGACACACGGAACAGAAGTGTCTAAAAGGTTTGAAAACACCAGATCTGCTCACTAATTGTGATCACAACAGAGGCAGAAGACATGGGGTGAGCGGACATTAGACAAGTAAGTCAGATAGTTCTGAAAGACAAAAAGTAAAGTCCAGTTAAGGAAAACCCCCAATTGCAATGCAGGGCAGTCTGACCGGGAAAGCTAACCCAGGCCACTATGACTCAGTTCTCTGGAATTTGCTAACCACCTGCAACTTTCCCTCACAAGGCCCTAACATAGCTGGATACCAAGAATTCAAACTGCCCTTCTGGTCAGTGTGTCAGCGGTGGTAAACAGGGCCCTTAAGAAACAAAGAGATAGCTGAAATTCCGGTTTGCTTAGATAAGATTAATTAGCACACCCTGAGGTCTGCTAACCTGAACAGTGAGACCATTTGGCCTCAAAAAGAGAACCCATAACTCTGGTCACTTATTCAATGGACAGAGGGTCACACCCCCTCCCTAAGCTTGTGGTTTTTTCCTTTAAAAATACCTGCACCCAGGGAATGTGGCTTCTCTCTAGCCTGCTTGCTGAGGGGGTCTATTTGCGTGGATGTTTCCCGTTCATTAAAGCCTCTTGCTTGTTGCATCAACTGGACTGGACATTGAGTTCTTGGGGGTACCGACTGAAACGAACGAAATGAGGAGACGCCTCATTCTGAGGGTCTTTCAGTTCTACCACAGGATCTAAAATCAAATTGTGCCTGTGATGCCTGTAGAGCTGAAACACTCAGGAGAGTTAGCAGTTTGAGTTCCTTCTGAGCTTTATAGTATCCACATCCCACCAAAACAAAACAAAAAAAAGAGCACAAAAGAAAAATACTTACTAAAAAGAAATAGTAACAGGACATCATCTGAGGCACATGAAACCTACTTACTCCAGGTTTTATACTACAGCAAGGAGAGCGATCAGAAGGCCACCTATGGCCCTGATAACAGATCAGAGACATCAGTAATTAGTAGGCTTTACCAAGATACAAATCACAGGAAACCCACAGCTGTTGTTGGTAAAGCTGACTTGACATCCTCTACTCAACGATAAATAAATGGCCAAAAACCATAACAATGGCCTATTTTGTATTACTTGGGTCTTTTTTGTACAACTTGAATAAACTTGCAGGGTTGTGTAATTTCTGTTTATTTCTTTATTTTTCAAGACATGTTTTTTTTTTCTGTGTATCCTTGGCTGTTCTGGAACTCTATGTAGAATAGGCTGGCTTCAAACTCAGAGATCTACCTGCCTCTGCATCTCAAGTGCTGGGATTAAAGTTGTGTCCCACAATAGTTTCTGTTTAGTGAGGTTCGATTGCCTAGTGTTGATCTGATTCCTTATCTTATTTTCCTTGGTGCTGAATTTTATATATTTCTACCGTTTCATCTGAGTGTATACACTGTAAACCTACGACAATCAATCCACTGCTCAAGATGGGAAGCTGCTCCCTCAGTGACTTACCTGGGAACTGTCCATTTTCAGGCGCTCTCAAGAAAGGGCCAGAAATGGTGATGGAAGGGCTGGGTGAGGAAGAATTCGGGATGGAGTGAGTAGACGGGCAGCTGTTATAGTGGTTCACAGACACACCATGGAAGGAAAGGACCTCTCATCACTATCATACAGGAAGCAACAGCTTGAGGGAATGACCACGAGAAGCTCTGAATGGACCAGTGAAGTTTTCTGTGCGAATGGAAACCAGGTGGTAAACTGAACTGTCTTACTTATGCCTCCTTACAAAACAAGCAAGCAAACAAACAAAACAAAAAAACGAACAACACTTAGGAGTTCACATTAGATCAGATCAATAAACTTTAGTATATATAGAACCTGGAACAGCAGTCCAGCAAGAAACTGACTCTAAGATATTAATTAATCAATTATTTGTTTATTTTGGGGACCACCTATTTTCCTATTAATGTGTTTGGCAGATGAGATCAGAAAACCCAGACAGGAGCGAGAGTGAAGGTTTTAAGGTGATTGCCACTCCGCTCCCTATCCCCCACCTTAACTGCAGTTTCATGGAGGGCTCTGCTTAAATGTGGTTGAGTACAAAGAAAGGTCTGACCTGGGAATCAACAGACCAGAATTAAATTCTTGGCTCTGTCATCAGCAAACTGCCTAAGTGGTTTAAATAGCTGCCTTGCTCATTTGAAAAGAAGGTAAGCTTAAATACCTCTAAAACCTTCTCTGTAGATACTGTGTTATTCTGTGTGTTGGAAGTCAATAACCCCCCGGGGCGGTGATGGGCGTGGTTTCAGCGACTCAGGCGAAACAGTATGGAGACTCTGCGCTTGTCCGAAGTGATGGAGACCTTTTCCTTAGCCATGGCTGGCATCCCTTCCCTCCAAATGACAGCCCCTCCAATGAAGCGCCATTCTGCCCAATCTGGATCTGCCCATTCCCTCAATCGCAGTTCCACCTGTAAGCAGCCTGGAAGGTTTACCGGTTCAAGGGCATCGCAGGACTTAAGTGCGATCCAGTTTTTGCATGCACACACCTCTCCTTCCCAGGATGCCCGCCCCGAGGCCTGCAGCCCCGTGATGCCCAGCGGACACCCGCCAGCCTTCGCCGGCTCCGGTCCCTCCGATCCTGCCCCGAGCTCGTTACTCGGTCTTCCTCTGGCTCTGGGGAATCCTCGCTTCTCTCATAGTTCCCAGAAGGCCCCGAGGAACACTCGCACCTAGGACCAGCAGGAGCCTAGCCTAGTAAGGCTCGGAGAGCCGGAAGCTTATCCAGCGAAGCTCGGAGACGGCGCACGCGCAGAGCCTCTGTGCGGCCATTCCCACGGTTCTCCAGAGGGTGCTGTAGTCTGTTCGAGACTACATTTCCCACAAGGCTCTGCGGCCTCCGCCCAGCCCATTTCCTCTGAGGTTCTTGGGTTTAATCAATGGGCTATGAACCATTAGTACAAAAAAAAAAAAAAAAAAAAAAAAAGTGTGAGAAAGAAAAATTACAGACCTGAAAAGAAATTCCAACAGTGCATTAAGAAAACAATGACTGAAAGGCTCTCTCAGAATGCAAAAATAATGGCAAGCGTCCCAAAATTACAGAAAACACATAACAATTAAAGATGAATCAGTCTATACCTTAAAAAGAAACTAATATCCATACTGCTTACTTCCAGCTATCTGAGTTGGTGCATACTCTTCTGCCAGTTTTAAAGAGGGGGTATTACAATAATTAGCGACAAAGTGAAGTATACTTTTTCAATTATTTTTTTTTTTTATGTGTATGAGTATATTGCCTGCATGTATGTCTCTCCATCACTTGTGTGTCATAACTGGTGCTTGAGGAGGCCAGAAGAGGGTGTCATGTAGATGCTGGGAATTGAGCTCTGGTCTTCTGGAAGGGCAGCCAGTGCTCTTAACCACTGAGCCATCTCTCCAGTCCCTTAACAATATAATTTAACAGCATCAATTATATATAATGCAAGAAATATAGAAACCAGCCCCTTCGTCCATGGAGGACAAATTGTATACATGCATACATATTAAAAGAGTAATGCTATGTAATATGTAATATGTTTACTCACTGGAAGGCCTGGAGGTTTCTGACTTGGTTATCTGTCATCATTAATACCAAAAAGAGGGGCAGAAGCTAAGAGATGGCTCTCAGTGAGGCAGACTTCCAGGGATCCAATGCGTGCATATTGGCTCCCACATCCAATGTGGCTGTGCTGTGATTTTAAACAAAGGGACATCAGAAGGAACGCTGCAGGTTTCAGAATGCCAAACTGTGATGTCCTGGCCGTCAGGTTTGCCTGCAATGTTCCTGGAGCCTGTGCAAGACTTTAGTTACCTAGTTACCAGAGATCAAGCAGAAACCAAAAAAAGCAGAGCAGAGAGGCAATGTGGAGAAACAGGAGACTTTCCCAGCAGCCCAGCCATGCCTCACCTTCCATGCATCCTCATCATGACCTCAGCCTCCAGGAGCGAGCCATCTTAAGCACTGGGCACAGTCGAGTCCCTGGGGGGCCTCAGAGGCACAGAGAATCACACGAAGCAGAATCACACAGTCAGCACCAGTAAACATGTAACATAAACAAAATAACCGCGTCATCGTTTTAAGCCACCACGTCTGGGGGTAGTTTTTTATGGAACAATAAATACACGGTGGGCGTGGAGACCGTTCAGTGGACAAAGGCGCTTGCTAACAAGCTTGATGACTTAGATGCAGGGACCCACAGGGTGCAAGGAGAGAAGAAACAGCTCCTGCAAGCTGTCCAATGAGTTCCACACGTGTGCCCTGGCATTCACAGTGGCGTGTGTACACATATACATACCAAGTAAATAAATATTTTTTTTAAAGGAAACTGAAATTTCTTTGGGGAAAGACAGATTTCAAAAGCAAATGTATGGGGAAAATACTGTTGGTGTCTATATATAATCAATGTTAAATTGATTAGTAAATCCTCCATTTACTAATAGTGCTTGAGAAACCATTTAAAATTAGCATCTAATTATTTTTAAAAGGGGGAGTAAGGTATGAAAAAGAAAATTAATTAGAGGATTTGTAAATGAATTGGAAATTAGTCATATATATGTATGTGGATATATATGCATGTACATATATAGAGATATGAAGTAATGGCCAATCACACTATAGGTCAAAGAAGTGAAAAATGCTTTTTAAATTACATACATTTTTGGCAGGCTATCTTGGTAAGGATAAAAAGAAATCAATTTGGTCATGGAATTGGAAAAATGCTTCTTGTCAGGTTGAGTAGAGTTGTCATTCCTGTAACATTTCTAGGACACATTCTGCACCCAAATTGGAGATCATATGCCTTTTATTCTAACAGTTGCAGAGGCTCTTAAAGGAATAATTAAACTTGTGTATAAAGATATGTAGCAACTTTCCCAAAATGTTTTGGTTTGATTTTGAGGCAGAGTTTCACTCTGTAGCCTGGGCTCACCTTGAATCGGAACACGATAGAGCGATGCAGTTTTCCCACAGTGACCACTAGATGGCACTAGTGGTCAACCCCCCCCCCCCCCCCCCCCGAGGCTCCCTGTGAACTTCATTTGCTAGGAAGGCTTCTGTGTGAAGTCTCAGTAGCTGAGGTAGTCTTAGTCAAGCAGCCCTGGTGACAGGAGTACCGAGGAAGGCTCTAACTCTTCCTGATACTTCAGACAATATATCCATCTGCCATTAACGTGAGTCAAGTACTTTGTGGGGATTCTTGTTTTGCCCTAGCCTCATGAAATTGGCACCTTGTTCTGATAACACTTTTCCATTGGGGAACTACCCCAGCCTTTACTCAAGAATGCCGTACAGGTGCTCTCACAGGCTATGCACTGCACAGCACCCGAGGACCCGCCGATTTCCATCGTATGAGAAGAAACCACCAACTGGTAAAACTATCAAGATCCCACTTTTTTCCTAGCCAAGGTGGGGGTGTGTGACCAAAACCAAGCATGTCATGAGTCTGAACTTGAACAGTGAGCAGAATGGGAGACTGATTCGTCCTGGCATGGGTGCTGTAAAGATTGCCATGGGTCTCCAGGGCTCTGCTGATCCTGGGCCTCCCTAACACCAAGAGATAATTTCTGATGCCTGCAAGCAAGGCGCCCCTGTGAGTCCTTCTACACTGCAGACTTGCTAAGATGGGAGCTAAATCTCTGAGAGGGTTCTGTGTTAGGGCAAAGGCAAGTCTCCATTCATCACTCACTTATTCATCCCACCAACATTCCAGAGACCTGTTCTGTGCCCAGCCCTGCTCTGTTTATTTATTATAATACTTTAATTTATTCTTTGGGAATTACAAATGCTTTACAAATTCAATTAGTGCTGTCAGTAAGTGCATGGTGTGGGCCTATCCGTTGGAGTATGGGCAACCCCACAAGAGCCACACCTGAAGAAAAAGGACACGCCCCCACCCCCCACCCCTAGCCATTGGCTGCTAATAGTTCCTCAGCTAGGAGTGAGGCCTGGTGTGTCCTTCTCCAATCCGTTCTAGAATGTTGATAGGTTTATCCTGTGTAGGCAACCACAGCTGCTGTGAGTTCAGGAGTGCCTGTGTGTGTGTGTGTGTGTGTGTGTGTGTGTGTGTGTGTGTGTGTGTGTTTTGCATTCCATGGTAAACATGTGGTGATCAGAGAACAACCTCAGGGGAGTTAGTTCAATTCTTCCGCCATGTGGGGGTTTGGAATGGAGCTCATGTCACAAAGGGTCCCTCTGCTTCCCACAGAGCTGTCTAGACATTGTGAGGTCCCTGAGGAGACTGTTTTAAGTCTCCTAAATTCAAATGCTGACATCCTGGCTCCTCAAGTAATAGTGTCAGGAGGCAGGACTTCGGGGGTTCCTGTGGTTAGCTCTCCTGGATGGGTTAGTGAAAGGCATTAATTGCTCTTTTCCAGCTCAGTTGTCCTGCGGAGCTCAGACTGGAAACACAAGTCTTTTTATCCAGCCTGAACTTAATCACCTTTTTGTTTTTAATACTACTGGATGTACTTAATCCAGAGAAATTATACTAAATATAATAAATTGGTTCTATACCTGAAAGAAGAGTATCTAAACTTTCCTCCTTTCTTCCTTCTCTTTTCTTTTTCCTATATGTGCACATTTTGTGTATATATGTGTGTGTGCATGCACACACATGATTCTATGTATGCCTCTGGGAATGTACAGGGCTCAGCACTCATGTAGAGGTCAGAGGACAGCCTTGGGTGTCCGTTTTTACCTTCCCCTTGATTGAGGCTGACTCTCCCCCCTTTCTGCTGTGTGTTCCGGGCTAGCTGTAATTCTAGCACTTGGGAGGTAGAAGCAGGAGGATCAAGAAGTTCAAGGTTTTCCTTGCCTACATAGTGAGTTTGAGGGCGGCCTGTGTTAGTATTCATGCTGGCCTGCCCTTGGGGTCCTGACAGGACACACCCTCAGCTGCTGCCACTAAGAGCACCACCTGTGCATATTCACTATGCTCCTTTTTAAAAGGGCCCTGTCTACTTCCCATCCCTCTCTCTCTCTCTCTCTCTCTCTCTCTCTCTCTCTCTCTCTCTCTCTCTCTGTCTCTCTCCCCCCACCCCCTCTTTCCTCTCTCCTGCTGTTCTTGTCCCTGTGTCCCTGGAGGCTGGTCTCCTTGCTTCCCTTTTTTCAATCCATTTCTCTTAAAACAAAACAAAACAAAAAAACCCTCTACTTAGACCCTGTCACATGTTGTCTTTCTTTCGTGCACTGGCTACATGAGACCCTATCCCCAAACAAAATAAAGAAAGGAAAAAAAATCTTAGTCATTTTTCTATTGTTGTGATAAAACACCTTGACCAAGGCAATTTACAGAAGAAAAATATTCATTTGGGACTTAAAGTTCCAAAGGGTTAGGGCCCATGGCCATCATGGCAGGGTTCACGGCAGCAGGCAGGCATGGTGCTGGAGGAGCCCAGCAGTGGGCGTGGTGCCGGAGCTGGAGCTGAGAGCTCACACCTTGATGTACAAGCACGAAGCAGAGAGAGCTAACTGGGGGTTGTGTGAGGCTTCTGATACCTCCAAGCCCACTCCCAGCAATACACCTCCTTCAACAAGGCCACACCTCCTAATCCTTCCCAAACAGTTCCACCACCTGGGGCCCAAGCATTCAAATATGTGAGCCTTTGGGGGCCATTCTCACTCAGACCACTGCAGATGCTAAAGAATCCATTGTAGCCACAGTAACAGTGATGTGGTTCATCACCCGTGTGTTTGTGGTGCTGATGCTGTGAAAATAAATGTGACCATGTTTCACAATGGTCATACAGGCTTTGGAGCTAGTACGGCTTACATTTCCCATTCTGCTTTTCTCTTACACATACCCCTCCACAGAGCCAACTCCTCTGTTCAGTCTTCAGAATATTTGATCCTTTTTTACCGAATGGGGTGTTGCCTGACTCTCCAGTCATAAAAGTCAATAAGAACTTGAATTTGTCATTTTGTTATTATTGTTATTATTTTACTATGGGGAACTCAAGGCCACACATGGCCAACCAGAGGCCAGGTTCATAGCCAAGGATGAACAGATACTAAACAAATGTACCCCTTCTCTGACATTCAACACTGGGCAGAGCATCTTGTATGTCTGTTCACTAGACTTGACAAGTCTAGATGGCTCTGAAGGAACAGGAAACAGCAAAACGGTTTACTCTTATATTTAATAAATATATTAATTTATAAACAAAAACTTTCCGATTACTGTAAATTCTGAGGATTCAGAGGCTTCTAAATCAGAGGAGCGAGAGGCCAATCCACAGGCAGAATCTCCATGTGATATTACCGAGTCAATCTCCATTTAGCGGGAAGGAACTGAGCTGTCCTGATCCTCCCAAACTTCCAAGCCTTGTCTACGGCACCCACGCCTTCTCTTCCAGGCCTTCCACTCGCCATAATTCACGCATATCTCACATGAAAAGCAGATCACTGTTGCCATGTACGGTCATCATGAAGATATGGAAACCGAGGCTATGAGATATGCAATGACCTACCCAAGGTCACACGAAGGACAAAGAGGAGCCAAGTGACTGAGGTCCCTGTGACTCCGGAGCTCTTGTCCCCTGCCCGGGCTCCCTGGGTCCCCAGGTGCCAATGGTGCAGGCCTGTCTGTCCAGGCGGTTACTCCGGTCATGTCTACTCTGCAGCCGGCTCTGCAAATGGCTAACCCTCCTGGCTTCCCGGGCTGGGAAGAAGGAGGCCGCGATGGCATGCCGCAGGCGCCAAGCATAGGTCTGCAGTACTAAGGTGGCGCCTGCCAGCAATTGCAGGGCGCCCGCGGCCAATGCGGCAGTGATTCGGGGCGGCTGAGCCTGAGGCAGGTGGCAGTCTTGGGGCAAGGAGTACAGTTCCCACTGGAAGGAGCGCTGCGCCGAGGCAACCACGCTCTCCACCGGAGGCTGGTTGAGGACGAAGAGGATGAAGCCTAGTAGCGTATACGAGGCCTTTAAAACAGAGAAAAGGATCGAGTCAGAGGCACCATCAGGCCATTCATTCCCTATCCCTGCCACCTACCGAATGGGCCGAGGGAGCGGCAACTGTGACTTAGGAGCTAGCAAAGCAGCACCATACAAATGTCACCCCTGTTACTCTTTGAGCAAAATATGTGTTGATATTTTGTTTATGATCTAACAAATAAAGCTTGCCTGAAGATCACAGTGCAAAGCTAGCCATACTAGTTAGCCATAGATGCCAGACAGGGGTGGCGCATGCCCTTAATCCCAGCAGCCACAGTAGTTAATCATAGAGGCCAGGCAGTGGTGGTATATGCCTTTAACCCCAGCACTCGGGAGACAGAGGCAGACAGATCTCTGTTAGTTCAAGGCCACCCTGGGTTGCACAAAATTGATCCAGTCTAAAAGAGAAACAGCTCACACAAAGGTGATCACGTGGGATCACATGCCTTTAATTCCCACACTTGGGGGTGCAGACAGGAGTGGTATGGCTAGGTGGAGAGGAGTATAAAGCCGGAGGAGACAGGAGCTCACGGCTGTCTGAGGCAGCAGTGTGAGGACAGGATCGCCCCTTTGGTCCGAGCTTTAGTAGAGGTGAGAACTCTAGTGACTGGCTGCTCTGATCTCTGATCCTTCAGCTTTCACGGCCTGATAGCTGACCCTGAGCTTTTATCATCAAGACCAATTATAATTTGTGCTATAAAAATATTAAAAAGAAACTAATTAAAGCTGGGGGTGTATCAATGGCCCAGAGGGTAGAGTGACTGCCTGGCATGCAGGAAGGCATGGGCTCCACCCAGTCACTGGGTGTACCAGGAATGGTGGCGCACGCCTTTAATCCCAGCACTCAGGAGGCAGAGGCAGGTGGATCTCTACGATTCCCAGGCCAGCCTGTTCTGCTTTATCCGGTCCCATGTCACCCAAGACTACATAGTGAAACCCTGCTTTAAAAAGAACAAAGGCAAAAGCAGCTCCACCAATCACTAATCAATGCTTTTGGTGTTGTGATTGTCTCTTCAGCTTGATGGGACTGAGAAACATCCAGGGCTTCAGTGATGTGCACTCTGGGTGTATCATCTGTGAGGATGTTTTAAGGGAGGATGAGGGTTTCATATTACTCAATGATTTGATTCATTGATGGCCCTGTTGGAAGGAAGTGAAAAAGCAGCAGTGTGGCCCAGCAGGAGGAAGCGTCACTGGGGGTGGCTGGGGGCTGAATGTCGCCCTGGCCCCTCCCTGAATTGTTTCTCTGCTTTCTTGTTCTGCATGCTTCCACAGCATCTGCTATGACTCCTAGGCATATCCAAGGATGATGACACAGAGGTGAGCAAACAGACAAAGCCAAGTACTGAACAGACCCCTCCTGCCTGAATAATTCCAAGAGCATCCCCTCCTTGCACTTACATCATACTTGACTGTGAGTGTGATGGGGACAGTGGGCAACTTCTGAGCCCAGGCCACAGCTGCCTGTGCCAGGAGGAAGGCCCCGTAGTCTGTGGCCACTGTCACAGCTGTAGCTACTAGGAGCAGTGCCAGTAGCCCCAGCCTTAGGAGACAGCTCAGCAGCTCCTCATGCGACAGCTTTGGCTGGGCTGCTTGGAGCAGCCAGGGAGGCGGAGAGGCCAGCAGGTGTGTGGCACCAGCCTGGGCCAGCTGCCGAACCAGCTGCCGGGTGGCATAGATATTGTCAAAGCGCAGGTCAGTGAGGTAGCGGTGAAGGTACCAGGCGGACTCAGCCAGGAGGCCCAGTATAAACAGCCCGGTGACCACCCGCTGAGTCCCCAGTGCTGCCTGAGCCAGGAACTTCAGACTAGAGAAGTCGTCCAGGATGTGCTGAGTGACCCTGTGCGTGTGAAGGCGGAAGGCTGAACCGTTGCCCTGTGTCTCAAATGTCAGGCTCCGGCTGCCTGCTTGGCTGACTGGGTCCAGTGTCTGGGATACCAGGCGCAGCTGGTGAGTGGTGTTAAGCAGATTCTCCAATGAGCCCTCAGTTACACAGCTCAGCACTCGCCCAGCTGTGCCCACATTGGCTATGACGTTTGGTACCACAGCCACAGCCAGGTTGGCCACACTGTAGGACAGGAGCAACCGACGACCTTGCTCAGAGCCCAGAGTAGGCACGCTGAGTGCAAATAGGCAGCGGATGGGGGGCACCAGGCCCAGGCTCAGGAAGACCAGGAGACCACAGACAGTGGTCACCAGGGCAGGGGGGCCCTGAGGATAAAGCTGTGAAGAGACCAGCCAGTGATGAGCCAGGGCTGCAATGACACCGGCCAGGGAAACACACAGGAGCAGCTGTGTCAATAGTTCACAACAGCTGGTTGGGACAGGTCTGGAGAAAGCATTCCAAGCAGTCTGCAGGGGGACAAGTGCCTTGCAGATCCCCAAGCGCCAGAACTTCCACCTGGACACAAGGAAATAGGAGAGCCCTGCGTTAGGAGGGTGAGGGTGTCCTCTGCTAATAGCCCGTCTGCCAGGAGACTCCACTCTTCAGCCACAGGGGCAGGCGCACTATCCGGATAGATCAATCAGAGGTACGTATTCCATCCATGGGGGGCGGGGTGTAACACAAGCTGAACTAATTAGAGCATTCCCCAGGGAGTCTCTACAGACTTATCAGTCAACAGCTTAATGCCTGCAATACTTGGGGATGTGAGGCTGGGTGTCTGGACGGAGGCCATGATTGCAGGCTCTGAGAGCAGCAGGTAAGCTGTGCAGGGAGAATGCGCGTGGCTGAAAGAGGGAATGTAGCAAGAGGAGAGAATGAGGGGAGGCAATTGCTCCCTTCCTTCCCCCACTGTCTGCGTGGCTCCCTATTGGTCCCATTCATATTCTTCTTTATAGATCTATGTCCCCTCCATCATTTACAGGCAAGGAGATGGCCCCGTCAGTCTCTTGGGGGCCTTTTATCTTCAACCAGGCTCATATCAGTCATTGAACTAACTTTTGTTTTTATTTATTGTGTTTTACACATTTGTGCCTGCGTGTCAACACCATGCATTCTCCACCTCAATTTTTTAATTACATTTGAATTTTGTGTGTGCTTGCTTGCATGCCTCTGTGTATGTGTGTGCATGTGGGGGTGTGCTTGGGGGCATGTGTGCCTGTGTGTGGGGTGTGGGTGCTTGCATGCCTCCGTATGTGTGCCTGTGTGTCCGTGAGTACATGCATGTGTGTGTGCATACACATGCATGGGGGGGGAGGTAGAAGTCAGAGGACAACTTGCAAGAGTCACAGGATGACTTACTTGCAAGTCTGCTTCTCCTGCATCACACAGGATTGAAGGATTGAATTTAGGTCTCCTGGCCTGGTATCAGGTGCTTTTACTGACTGAGATGTCTCAAAGGCCTGCATCACATTTTTCTGAGGCAGGGTCTCTCTCGCTGGCCTGGTGATCACCAATTTACCTAGACTGGCTGGCCAGCAAGCCCCCCCAGGGAGCTGTGTGCACCTCCCAGCGCTGGTATTGAGGGTGCGTTCTGTCATGCCTAGCTTTCTC
>JANBXA010000391.1:5132500-5182500 GCA_030556225.1 Cricetiscus sungorus | reverse complement strand
GAGTGTAGGATAATACACAGAGGTGGCACCTGGGGTGAGAGGGGTTTCTATGCTCTAACCTGTTGTGGGATAGAATGTTTGTTTATATGTAAAGATGTGGTGCAGTTTTTCGTGTAGCAAAACGTTTAACTATGTAAAGATGTGATGCAGTTGATTTACCTCGCCTGCCTAAGGCACCTGATTGATCTAATAAAAACCGAACAGTCAATAGCTAAGCAGGAGAGCGATAGGAGGGGCTGGCAGACAGAGAGGATGATTAGGAGGAGGAATTCAAGGGAGTTCCAGGGAGAACCAGGGAGAAAAAAGGGGGAGACATTTGGGGCCAGTCATCCGGGCAGCCGCCAGCGGAAGCAGGAAAGTAGGACATACAGAATAAAAGAAAGGTAAAGAGCCCCAAGGGAAAACATGGAAGAGGAGAAACAGGCTAAAATAAGTTATAAGAGCTAGTGGGACAAGCCTAAGCTAAGGCCGAGCATTCATAACTAATAATACGTCTCTGTGTCATGATTTGGGGGCTGGCGGTCCAAGAAAGCCTGCTGCAATGACCGCCACACTGGCTACTCAGCCAGTGTGGCTGCTGTTTCATTTGTTTATATCCGGAGTCAGGATCACACTATGTAGCCCAGGCTAGCCTAACTCCTGATCTTCCTGCCCCAGCCTCCCAAGTCCTCGAGGACGACAGGTGTTCACCACCACACCCAGCTTGCCGTTTTGTTTCCCAAGAGAGATAGAAACCCAGATTCATAGGTGTCATTCCTGACACCGAAGTTTGGTGACGAGTATCTAACTGGAGGCAAAGGGGGGAGAAGACAGCCTCGGCATGGGGAGCACTCTGGGAGCATTCTGACAGGGTGAGCCAGGCACCACAACAGTGGGGTCTGCACCTTCCAGACCCCACTCCTCCTCCCCACCCTGTGCCTGGGAGTGACCTGGAAAGGCCACACGGACCTCTGTCGGTGGAGCACGTGGGATTGCATGTGCCAACTTAATGGTGGTTCAACATTGTTCTGGATGCTTCTGTGAGGCTGTGTTTGATTAGCTTAGCATTTAGGTCAATGGACTTAGAGTAAAGACGATGGCCCTCAGGATAGGGATGGGCCTGTGTCCAATCAGTAAGGGGAGCCTGAAAAGAAGGGCTGGGGCAGGGGATCTGTGGCAGATGGCTGTCTTCCAATCCCAATTGCTGTCCTTTCTCTAATCTCAGCTTACCAGGCTCCACTGTGAGCCTACCCCTAAAACACACCCCTCTCTTTTCCCTTCAGTGAGGAGTAGTAGCCATCACCACCTGAGATTTCACCATTTACAGTTTCTGTCAGCCACAAACCACAGCCCCAAACACTAAATGAATCAGAGCTGGAGTCTCAACTCCTGTTCTGAGCGCAGTTGCTCACCAAGGCCCAAGCTGAGACCTGGGAAGACCTGACGAGGGGCCCAGAGGGTCAGTAGCTATTGGTAGCATTCTGGCCCCAGTCCTGTCACTCTGTTGTCATGTTTATCAGCCCCCAGCGACGTCACAGCGCCTTTGCTCATGTGCTTGCTTGCGGTAGCTGAGGTAGATGCTGGGGCCTCCACAGGGCTCTGCCCAAAGGTAGAGGTGTAAATAAGCAAATTAATTCCAAGGCAGTGCTGAGGGTGGGGGTTATTGGGCAGCTGCAGATGACACAGGGCTGGCATTGGCTTGTTTGTCCTTTCTGAGCTCTGGCACTCCTGGCAGGCTCCAGATGAGCCCTAGTATATTTCCTGTGAATCAGTCTCCCCTGTTCCCACACCACAGGGTGAGCACCGCTGTCAGTGCCCGCCCCCCCCCCGTCTCTTTTGCTGAGAATGCACAGCCAGTCAGCAAAAGGGACCAATGACACCCTGGGGACCAGTCCTGGAAGAGATGAGGGTTAGCTGCCACAGGAAGGGATAGAAGTTGGACATTAAAGACCAAGTCGCTAGCCCAGAACCTGAGGACATTGTCTCATGCTGTTCATCCACCTCCAGACTGCTCACCACCTCCTATTCTCCTTCCCACAGAGCTATGAGTGTCCAGCCATTGTGTCCAACTTCAACCCAATGCCACCTCGGAGGAGGAGCCCGCCTGAGACCCACAGCCTGAGTCAGCTCACCATGCGGTCATTTAAATGGTGACTGTTGTTGTATCTCTTTACTGTCCCCCCTCCCCCCTTACATTGGAACCAGCACATCACAGGCTAAGCGCCTGCTGAATGGACCAAGGTGAGGAGTAAAGAAAGAATGGAGGCCACATTCAAACCTGCGGGCAGTTCATGGTCAAGTGCTTACTGAACACTGGCTATGTGCCAGAACCTGGTCCAGACATCTGAGTTACATCAAAGCCAGAGAACGGCTTTTGTTCTTTCTATTGTACTAGGTAAGGGGTGGAATGAATAAGAAAATAGATGTGCTGGGTGGTGGCGGCTCACGTCTTTAATTCCACAACTCCAGGAGGCAGAGGCAGGTGGATCTCTGTGAGTTAGAGGACAGCCTGGTCTACAGAGTGAGCTCCAGGACAGCCCTGCCTTGAAAAACCAATACATAAAAATAAGGCATAAAAATAAACAGCACAGCATCCCGAGAGCTCAGGAAGTGTAAGTGTGCACAGGAGAGACAGCACAGGAGGGGAAGTCAGAGGCCAGTTTTGCAGAAGTTCTAGACCAGGAGCCTGGGGTTTCGTTCTGAAAGGCCAAGAATCGTCATATCCAGTATTGACCAACGTTCTTTATTTGAGCACATTTTGATCAGCAGTATCATAAATCATGAATCCTGTGGTCACAAGGCCATGGGCTTCTCAGTATGTGGTCTGTCCCTGTCCCTTAAGAGACACCACTATCCATTTCCGGAGGGCTGAAGCTGATTCAGGCTGGTAATGTCCCCTCCAGCTCAGGGCCCCTACCACCTCAGCACTGGGGAAGCCCTCTGACTCATTTGTGCCTTATCAGAAAGTGTCCAACCCCGGGACGCCCACCCTCAAAAGGAAGTGAGGGCTCCATCCCAGGGTGCCAGCAGAGTTCCAAGCTACCCACTGTCCCCACGCTGTGTCATTCACAGGATACCCAAAGCTTAAGCTGGGAATAAGGACAGCAATTATCTGCTTCCTGGTTCCAGCCTCTGCTGGCAGGCTATCGCTGGATCTCCCTCTGCAGAAATGTTCCAGTATGCTTCCTTTTTTGCCATGGTTTTCTTCAAGGCTTCCACTGACTTTCACATTTTTCTCTCACCCCTGAAGACTACAGCCTTTGCAATTTAGACCTATTTACCATATGGGGTGGGAGTGGGGGTAATACACCTGGTAGTCTGCAGCCATGGGGCCACTCCCAAGGGCCACAATGGAGGGTTCTGAACAGATAATGGGGGCCCACCCAGCAAGGCTTGACCTAGAGTTACTGCCTCAGAGAATCAGATGAGAAAAGAGAAGCCCAAGCATCTTGGGTAGACACGTGAGCTGGGGTTTCTCAAACCCCCATGGTGTGCTGGGGGGGCTGAAGAAGCAGCTAAGAAACTCCCAGAGACCTGTGTCCTCCCCGCACCCCAGGGAATGGAGGACTGCTTCTGGCTGCTGGGTGTCTACAGGGGAGATAGTTAAACAGAAAAGGGCAGAATCCAGTCTGCGGTGAACAGCTGCGACATCCGCCCTGGAGCCTTGCGGCCACAACCACTCCCCTCCACCCTGCAGAATGGTGATGTCTTCAGAAACCTAAAGCCAATGGCAGCCGTAAGCATGGATGGCTCCCAACCCAGGTGTGCAAGACAAATGCCCTTTCAGGGTTGTCCCTCCTGGCTGAGGTGGACTTCCTCGCACCCTAACCACAGGACCAGCTCAGTGAGAAACCCTGTTCCTTGGGCAGCAGATCCAGGAGACAGCTGGCTTTGAGATGCACGAGAAAGAGAGAGAAGGTATTGCAGACAGTGAGCTCGAGCCCCAGCTGGACCACTGGAGGTCATCCTTGCTTGCTGCCTCCTATCAGATTACGGAAAAGGATTGCTCAATCAGCTCGTAGGTCCTAGCAGCAAGTGACAGCAACAGCCCTTGGGGAAGGCCCAGCCCACAGGGGAATCCCCATCAGGCTCAGAGGATTTGAACTGTGCTGTTGGTCAAGGTGGGTGGCAGGGTGGTGGCGTTGGCAGAGTGGGTGTTGGCCCAGTCTGGGAAGGTGCCCAGCTGGAAGATGGTCTGTGCCCAGGTGTTCATGGCCAGGCTGAGCAGCAGGACGCCCATCAGGTTCATCAGGAGGCCGGTCCGCACCTGCAGTAGAGACCAAGTGAACAGAGCAGCAAGACCCTCAGAGCAGATGGGAGACGGTGGCTCAGCCCTCAGCTGGCAGTACTGGTGGAGACAGCCACAAGTGGAGGCCATTCATGCTTCCCAGGACCCAGGCTGGTCCCCAGGACGGGCGATCCCTCCACTGAGGGTCTCTAGGTGCCAAGCACCTGGCTACAGAGAGGTCTTGGGTTAAGCCCATTAATCACAAAGGCCATTTCAATAAGGTTATCAATTCCCCTGTAAGACAGAGAAAGCCAAGCCTTGCTCAGTAGTCCCATTTGATCATGATGCCCCTACCCACACTCAGCATACCCATGTAGACACACACAGCACAGGTACACACGCATGTTCATATGCACACACAAGCACAGGTGTTCACAAGCGCGCGTGTGCGCGCACGCACACACACACACACACACACACACACACACACACACACACACACACCACTGGAGGTTCAATTAAGGAAATTCTGAGAAGAATTGAGACACAGTCTCATGTAGCCTAGGCTGGCCTCAAATTCACCATGTAGTTGAGGTTGGTCTCGAACTCCTGATCTTCTTGCCTTTGCCTCCCAAGAGCTGGGGTTACAGCTGATTTTCTATGATCTGCCTATCTGATGATTCCACCAACGTATTTACATAGTGCCTTGGTTTATGATTTTCTCTGTTCTGCTTCTATGAAACTTCACGAAGCTGTTAGCACACTGAAACATGCATTTGGGTCACCTGAAATCTGTGTTCCTGGTTGTGTTTACTGATATTTGGGTCCAGAATAAACCATTTCTTCTCCTTATTGAGGTAAGAGCCATTTTTGCTTTGACAGCTACAAGTTCAAGGCCAGCCAGAGGCACAGAGTAAGACATCTCAAATGTTCCAGGCCTGCTTCCTGGAAGCGCAGACCCTACATTTAATAATGTCATTCAGCTCAAAATCCACCCAGACCTAGAAAGCCCTGGCTTTGTGGATCTGGTGACATGGAGTGAAGTCCTCACTTAGGCATTTGCACGGGCTGGGCTCTCTCCTGGGCAGCCCCTTCTCCCTGCCCCCCACCATGGCTCCTTGCAAGGCTGGTAAGTCACCCTCACAGAAGGCCATCTTGCCAACCCCATCATTCTCTCCCCACCCCCAGCGTCTTGCATCATTTTTCACTTAGCAATTATGAAATTTACATTATTTTTAACACATGAGGCGTAGTCTTTCAGTGGCTGTTTCGCCTGCACTGCTGCCCCCTAGTGGCAGGAACACAGATTACATGGGGCAAACCCAACTAAGGAAAGTGTGCCAGTTCCCCCACCCTCACTCTTCCTCTGTTCCCATTTATCCTGTCGGGGGTCTCATGTCTGGTTTGGTAGGCTGACATCAGCTGTGTGAGCCGAGGAGTGGTGATGGCTGGAGACAGGGGAAGAGGAGGAAGAAAAATGTCAGAGAAAAAGGAGTATAGAGAAAGGAGAGAATAGAGGAAGGGAGGAAGAGGACTGTTTCAGCAGGAGATCCAACTGGGGCATGGGGTAGACTGGCAATGCTGGCTCCTCTGGGCCTCCACTCACCCCCTCCCTCTTGCCAGGCCGCTGCTGGGAAGGCCACACTTACCATGTCTTTGACCAGTAGGTGTCCGCTGGCGAAGGCGATGGAGTTGGGGGGCGTGGAGACAGGCAGCATGAAGGCGTAGGAGCAGCCGACGGTGCCGGGGATCATCAGGTATAAGGGATGTACATGCAGTCGGATAGCCTGGCCCAAAGACCACAGTAAGAGGCTGAGAGTGTGTCAAAGACACAGAGATTGTCCAAGTAACAGAGGACAGTAGAGAACCATGAGGAGAGGGACAGAGAAATGTAGCCAGACACAAACACAAGCAGGGGTAGAGTAACAGTCCGTGACGGCAGGACCACACTGCGTTTTACCAGGGAGCAGGCAAAGAAACGTCCTTAGAACCCCTCTTCCCACACGAGCGAGCTTGTGGTCCAAACGCCTCCAAAGTAACCGATCCAGAGGTCTGAATGAGTGGGACCCAAGTCACTGCATCTCTCATACTTCCAGGCTGCAGCTGGTTAGGGCCGTAGGCTGAGAACTAAGGCTCACATAAGCAGGCTTGGCCCTGCCCTTGGCTATGCCATCCTAGAAGCTGCTGTGGGGCACCTTTGGTCAGAGCCTGGCTAGAGTTGAGAGACCAAATGGTGTCCCCCTGGCAAGTACTGCCACATTCCTAACAGGGAGAGTTCAGTGTGAGCTGGTCTTAGGGGCTACCAACTTGACCTACAGGGTAGGCGTTTTCTTGACAGGCTCCATCATCCCCAGTCAGTAGATATTCTGACGAGAAGCCATATATAAAAACAAATGTTCTTTGTTACAGATCAACCAGTTACAGATTTGGCAGGCTTGGAGCTCCCTCTTCCTATTTCTACCTATTACCCGGTGCCCTATACTCTAGAACAGGGTCTGATTAACCTGATCCCACTCCTCGGGGGCCTAAGGACTCCCGGATGTCCCCGAGGAGGGCAATTTGCTCACATCCAGCACAGTTTCCAGCGTCCTGCTCCTTCACCTAGGAACTCCCAGGCGAGCCTTGTCTTGATGTAAGTGGCCTGTGCACACAAGGAGGACCAGTGGCACTGCTGGCTATGACTTTCTGGAACTGTCTGCATGTCCATTAGGACAGTGCCTAAACAGTCTATGCATTTACAGTGGAATCTGGTTCAGGGCTTGAAAAAAGAACACACATTTGTCTGTGGCTGATACAGGATCAACTCCACTGAAACTGGAAACATAAACAGAGATGAGGAGATAAAGCCAAACCACCTCGAGGGGTGAATACAGCACTGGTAACACTGTTTCGTTCAACTTAGTGTCCTATTGCCTGCTTTCCTTCGTGTTTAAATAGCTTCTCTGTGAAGCCCTGGCTGTCCTGGAGCTCACTATGTAGATCAGGCTGGACTTGTATTTGCAGAGATCTGCCTGCCTCTGCCTTCCAAGTGCTGGGATTAAAGGTGCGCGCCACCAACTCTGGCTGGCTTTCAAGTCCTAGTATGCAATCTAAGCACTGGCCACCCGTGCCCTTAGTTTGTTCTGGCTGGGTCTTGTCCAAGTGTTGGCCACCCTGCAGGCCGGAGCTTTCTCCTGCTTTGTTTTCCTTCTGCCTGCTTTCCTCAGGATTTTGCTGAATCTGCAATAGATGGCAGGGCCTTCTGCATCCCTGTGCCCTGGGAATGGCTGGAGTGAGGTGGGAACTCAAGAGACGGAAGGTTTGCTGGCTCTTACCTAGCAAAGGAGGGTTCTGACTGCCCTCTCCCCCAGCCCAACCCATCTGAGACTGGCGCCTTTTAGAACAGAGGGTCTCAACAGGATGAGACTTGTCCTCCAGGAGACTGTTGGAAATGTCTGGTGACATCTTGGATTGCCTTTGTTATGGGTTGCTGCTGGCCTCTGGTTGGTGAAAGATGTGGAATGTTCTGAAACCCCACAATGTGCAGGGCAACCCTCCTTGCAGAAAATTCTTGGTCTAAACAGGAGGCAACAGTTCCTTAGTCTGGCTTTCTCCTGTGTTGGTTTGGCAACTCAAGAGCTTCCATGTGACCCAAAGTTGACAATTTTTCCCTTCCTAAAAAAGACAGCATGTCCTCATGGGTTACTTCTCCCATAAAGGAACTCGCTGCACTTTGAAAATTACCCCCGCTTAGGTGTTTCTTTAAGGAAGACAACTCTGTCATTTATGAACTGACTCTGTAGTGCAAACTCTCCTGTGATTTCTAGAAGCAAGCAGGGTGGCTGAAGCTGCCTAGGGAAGCTCTGTAGCAGAGGACGGTGCGTTGGGAGTTGGGACAGACAGAGGTGTCCCTTCACCCTGCCCCACGGGGATCCTCACCAGCTCCGCTAAGACAGGCAAGAAGATGATGATGGTGGCTGTGTTGCTGGCAAACTCTGTGAAGAAGGCGATGACCACAGTGATGAGCAGAACGGCCAGCACTGGGGGCACGTGTTCCAGGGGGTGCAGCTGACCGCCGATCCATGCTGACAGCCCCGACTCCTGTGAGCAGACATGTCTTCCATCTCAGTCTACCCAGCCCCACCCTGCACAGGCAGCCACTAGCCACCACATGCTCTGTGGGGCATAGCTCAGACCCCCAGACTCCATGATCTATTTGGTTAGGAAGCAGAGTCTCCGTTTCCATTCAGCACCCAACGTTCCAGCTTGAATGGGAGAGGGAACCAGACAGATGCTTGTGGCTAAGTCTCATTTCTCCAGTGATTGCGACCACTTTAAATGCCTGCTATTCCTTCCATAAAAGATTAAGTATTGTTATGACACGGTGGCACAATAATATTTAAAAAATATATTCTGTCCCATACACTATTCATAATATAAAACGTATATAAAGGTTAGTTTTGCCAACTTGACACACTTCAGAACAGTGGTTCTCAACCTTCCTAAAGCTGTGGCCCTTTAATACAGTTCCTCATGTTGTGGTGACCCCAACCATAACTACTTCATAACTGTAATCTTGCTACTGTTACGAAACATAATGTTCATATGCTTTTTTGACATTAGCATGATCTTCAGTGACCCCTGTGAAAGGGTTGTTCAATCCCCAAAGGGGTCGTGAACCCAGGTTGAGATCTGATGCTCTAGGAAAAAAGCTTCACTAGGGCTGGCCTGTGGGCAGTGTGTAGGGGATTGTTAATGATGCCATCGATGCGGGAGAAACAGCCCACTCTGGGCAGCACCATTGCCTGGGCTTGGGGCCTGGATTATGTAAGAGTATGGAGAGCAAGCTGGGTACAGTGTGTATGCATCCGTTGCTCCCTTCTGACTATGGGAAAAATGTGGCCAGCTCCCTTAAACTCCTGTTTTGATGTTTCTAATGTGATGGGCCATCACCTGGGATTGAGAATAGAAATAAACCCATTCTCTGCCAGGTGTCGGTGGCTCATGCCTTTAATTCCAAAACTCAAGAGGCAGAGGCGGGCAGATCTCTGTGAGTTTGAGGCCAGCCTGGTCTTCAGAGAGAGAGAGAGTTCTAGGACAACCACCAAAGCAATACAGAGAAACTCTGTCTCGAAAAACCAAAACCAAAACCAAAAAAAAAACAAAACAAAACAAAACAAAAACCATTCCTCCCTAAATTGCTTTTGTCAGCGTATTTTTTTTTTTAAATCACATCATCAGGAACAGAAACAGACAGCACATATCTGACATATCAACTGTGACACAGTGTGATCAATGCTAGACTTCTGAGCAGCCCTAAGGATTTTTATCACCATGACAATAACATAGAAACCCACATTAGTCACCATCCTAAGCATCATCATTATCAAGGCTGGGCTCCTGCTGGCACCTACTGGCTTTCCCTACGATCCTGTTCCTATTTTACCAAAGAGGAAAAATTTTTGTGACTTGCCCATGGCCCCATATAACAATGACTGAGCTACCTACCTGAATCCGTATGAGCTTCTAGAAATTTCCCTACCATCTCCATCTTCCTCTGGAGGAACTGGTCTGACACTTGACTCTTAATTAAGAGCAATGTACACCTGGGTGTGGTAGCTCACAACTATAATGTCAGTACTTGGGAGGCGGAGGCAGGAAGATCCCTTGGCAACATAGAGAGCACCAGGCCAGTTGGTACTGTCTCAAAGCAAACAAACAGCATAAATCAAACAAAAATGAAACAAGAAAGCTCAATGTCCAAAATGGATCATGGTTTCTGGGGCATGGAAAGTCAGGAAGCTCCTCCCCTGCCCCCCCCCCCCGCCCCAGTCTTCTCTCTAACCAATGTCACACAAATGTCAGGGTACCCTCTCCAGACCTCTCCAGAAACTATGAAACTATCTTGGTTAACATTGTATCACACACTTTCTGCCACCACCAGATATATCTGCCAAAGACACCCATCCAGGCCAGCCTCAAAGGTGATGGTCCTGTGAGCTCCCTGCTGCCCCCTGGTGGCATCACTCAGCAAGGTGTGGATAACAGTGCAGCCCCCACCTTAGAGCTTTTCCTGAGAAAGGTAACAGTTGTAGGTTTAGGTGACAATCCAAGGCAGAACCGATTGAGGCCCAGACACTGAGAATTAAATGCCTGCCTACCACTACCCAGTAACAATAGGGCACCCTCAGGGCCAGGGTCATCCATGATGCTGATGCCTGCTCTGTGTTAACTGAAACAGTCACTGCTCAGTCTGAAGTTATATTTATTATTAATTTATTTACTTTGGCAATACCGGACATGAACCCGGGACTTGACGCATGTGAGGCAAGCACTCTACTGCTGAGCTCTATCCAAAGGTCAGACTTTCCTTTTTACTTTGGGACTAAGTTGCCCAGGCTGGCCTTGAACTCACTCTGTAGCCCAGGATAGCCTTTGACTTTTGATCTTCCTACCTCAGTCTCCTGAGTAGCTGGGGCTGCATGCCTGGGTCACCATATCTGGCTTCAGAACCTGACATTTCTCGATGAATTCTGGGTCACAGAGTTGCCTGGACAGAACAACACATTCCCTCCTCTGGTTTACCTTAGAAGTTATTTTCAGGGCCTGAGTAACAAGAGCTTAAGAAGCTATGTGTGGTGACTCAGACCTTTATGCCAGCACTTGGGAAATAGAAACAGGGTGATCAGGAGGAGTTCAAGGCCAGCCTTGGCTACATAGCAAGTTTCAAGCCACCCAGGGCGGCACGAGTCTCTCTAAACAAACCAAAACCAAAGAACCAAAATCAAAACAAAATCGAATGACAGCTTAGACATATTTCACTCTGGGAAAGTCCCTGTAGGGTCTTGGCATTTTCTGCAACCTGCATTTTCCGTGAGAGGCTGGGTCAGCCCTCCCTGCTACAGAAAGTGCAGGGAGGCTGGTGTTCCCTCACGCCACGGCCTGGCATAACATGCACAATTAGCCAGAGAGGCACTGCTGAGATAGATTGTTAACGACCCGGCGAGTGGCCAGTCAAGAACTTCCTGTGGCTGGGCCTCTGAGTGAAAGGCCTCTTGCCAGCATTCCAAAGCCTGGGCTTTTCAATGGAGGGGATCTTCTTCCTCTCAGCTCCCTACAGGTCTGTTGGGGACACCGAGGGGATTTCCCCCAGCCCTTTTCAATTCCCCTGAGGAACCTTGGGCTTGGTTTCCTTGGGAACAGCCCCCAAAATTCCCAGGGAGGCCAGAGACCAGCAGCAGCGAGAAGCAGCTTGGGTAGAGCTAAGGGGAGGTGTTTGGCTGACTTGAATGTGCTTCCCAGCTAACCCCTCTCTGCTGTGTCCTTCTGGGTAACTCCCTTCCTTGTGCCTCAGTTTCCTTATCCGTAAACCAGAGGTCACAAGGGAGCAAAGTAGTTGATTTAAAACACTTAGTCAAGTGTCTAGGCACCGTGAGTGCTGTGAGGCCAGCTGTGGTCAGTGGTCACCGGGTGCCTGTGGGGGGCTCAGAACTGACTCGGGCTGCTTTCAGATGTGGATGGAGGGAGACTGAGCTAGCAGAGTGGTGTCTCATCCCTGCTTTCTTAGATCCCCTCTCCTTCCTCTCCTCACTACACAGTGTGGCCTGACTCTTAAGACCCACATCCAGTGTTCGAAATCCAAAGTCTCCCGGCGAGGGTCTAGGAACTGGACAAACAGACAGGAAGAGGGGTCACAGATAGATAACAAGGATGGCAAGCTCCCCTACTTCTCCTCACCCTCCTGACCAGAGACAAAAGCCCCACAAAGGAAAGGTGGGTTTTCATCCTGGTAGAACCCTTACCTTGCCTAGGAACCAGTCAGCCTCCTTGTTTTTGTTCAAACAGACAATGGGGCAGTGGGGGAGGCTCCCTAAAGACCTTTAAAACCCTAGCCTTCATGCGGGGCGGTGGAGGTGCATGCCTTTAATCCCAGCACTTGGGAGGCAGAGGCAGGTAGATCTTTGTGAGTTCAAGTCCAGCCTGGTGTACAGAGTGAGTTTCAGGACAGGCTCCAAAGCTACAGAGAAACTTGTCTCGAAAAACAAAACACCTTCCCCCCAAAAAA
Organism: Cricetiscus sungorus; assembly: GCA_030556225.1. Taxonomy (NCBI): domain Eukaryota; kingdom Metazoa; phylum Chordata; class Mammalia; order Rodentia; family Cricetidae; genus Cricetiscus; species Cricetiscus sungorus. The sequence continues at coordinate 5,170,249 of JANBXA010000391.1, read as the reverse complement.
CAAAACAACAAAAAATCCCTGGCCCTCATGGCAAGGCTGGGTTTTAGCCTCCCAAGTCCCTGCTATGCTCTCGCTCTGCAGAGGTCTCTCTCTGGGTCTCTCTGTCTCTGTCTGTGCATGTGTGGGCACATGCTTGCCTGGGTGTGTTTCCTCAGCTGATTCTGCCTGCTGCTGTCATCTGTGTCTTGAGATTTTCCCTGTTGCTATCTGTTGTGCTCAATTCTTTCCCTGCCTTTTAATTCTTTAAGTGGCAAAGAAAACGGACCTAATCAAGGCCCTAAGGATGTAACACTGGGGCCCTGGGAAATCTCTCTAAAGGCCTCATAAAACACAGTAGACCCAGCTCAGCGAACTAATTCTTAGGAGAGACAAAGCAAGTTTGAGTAAACAGAAGGCTGTTGTGTGTGTGAGAGAGAGAGTATTTAACTGTTGCAGAACGTTAGAGCTCTGTGACCTTAGAGAAGTTATCTAACAGCTCTGTTCCTCCACATCTTTAAGGGACTGTGAGGGTTAAATGGATGCATGGAAAAATGGCCATCCCTGTCTGTGAGCATCACAAAGAATTTGTTAATATTATTTTTTTAAATATTCTGATCAGCAATAGAGTTTTTCCTTGCTGCTGGGCTTTGCTAATATTGATTTAAATTTCCATGACCAAGCATGAAGTAGGTGGTTCAATCATCCCCATTTCATGGTTGAAAAAACCTAGGCACAAGGAGCTTGTGCTGGCTGATTTTATGTCAACTTGACACAAGCCAGACTTATCTGAAATGAGAGAACCTCAGTTGAGAAAAGATCTCCATAAGATCCAGCTGTAAGGCATTTTCTTAATTAGAGATCAACTGGGGGAGGGCCCAGCCCATGGTAGGTGGTGATATTACTGGGCTGGGGGTCCTAGATCCTGTGAGAAAGCAGGCTAAGCCAGTCAGGGGGAGCAAGCCAGTAAGCAGCATCCTCCATGTTCTCTGCATCAGCTCCTGCCTCCATGATCCCACCCTGTTTGAGTTCGGGCCCTGGGCTCCCTTGGTGATTGCTTGCCTCCTGGAAGTATAAGCTGAAAGTTGTTTTGGTCATGGTGTTTCATCACAGCAATAGTGACCCTGACTAGGACAGAGCTAAAAGACATGTTCTGAGCCCAGACTTGAACCTTAGCTATGTTGTTAGGCTTGCACTGTGGTTGCCAGGGCTTACAGTCACACGTAAGAACCAACTCTAATTTCTATTGGAGAATGGCTGATGGAGGAGCACATGTCTCTGCCTGCCTGCAGGACCCACTCCCTCCAGCTTAACTCAAGCTCCCAGAGCTGAAGTGGTAACTTTGTACTTAAGATGTGATTTACACGATTTACACCCACAAAGGCACGAGAGGAAGACCAGACACAAGATGGTCATTTGCCAGCAGCTATGGAAGCTGTGAGGGTGTGTGTGCTTATGGCAGTGGCAGGGACCCACTCTCTTCCAGACACTTCGCTGGGGTGTTAGCATGATCAAACTAGCCCCTGGCTCAGGATGGCTGACCACAAGTCAACTCAACTGGACTTGAAATCACCATGGAAACACACCTCTGGGAGTGTCTGTGAGGATGGTCCCAGAAAGATTTCACTGAGAAGACCCATCCCACGAACTGGGATTTTGCCAGGTAGTTTGTTAGTGTCCTGAGGCAATGGCTAAGACAGCACCATTAAGTGTCAGACCACTCCTGGGTGTCTAGACCAGTGGCAGAGGCAGGTAGCTTCATATTTTCATGAGGGAGAAAGCACCAAGAGGCAAACAGGGTTATTTGTGAGTGACAGATGCTAAGAGTGGGAGGGACAGGGTCAGCAGGGTTAGAGAGCATGGCCCCGGTCTCTGAGGACTTAGGTGTTAAGATGCCAGGGAAAGTTTATTAGAGGAAAGTCCGGGGTGGAAATGAGTCTGCTGGGACTGAGGAAGTGGGCTGCAGGGGGAAGGAAGAAGGAACACAGCAGGGAGGGAGGGAGAGCGGCAGGGAGGGAGGATGGAGGGAAGGAGGGGCTAGATGTGTACAGCTCCACACATAGCCCCAGGGAAGCCGTTAGACCAGTGTGGAAGTGTACAGGTATCTACTGTGTGCTCTGGGGCAGGTGGCCTGAGGAAGTACTGTTATGGCTTCTAGGGAATCCACATGCCCAGCCCAATCTATGCTCCAGCCAGGGACCCTCAAGCCTTGGCTGGCTGGATTACCGCCTGGTGAAGGCCCTGGTCAGGGTCCAGAAGCCAAGAGGTATCACAAGCAGCCTGGTAGCTCCTGGGCCAGATTATGCTCCCTGGGGACAGAGGCTGGGGTGAGGGGCATCTGGTAGACAAAGGCCCCACTGAATGGAACCCTTGGCCGACTGCCCAGTACTGGCCTCCCAGCATGCACCATGGCCCTGCATCCCAGCCCCGGGGCACTGCCCCTCCACCAATTCCCCAGCTTGGGAAGTCTCTGGGGTGCAGGGTCTCTTGCAACGCCAGCTCCAAGACCAGACTATGCCCAGTTACTTAGCAAAAGGTGACTTAGCCACTGAATTGTGCAACCTGAGCCCCCCCCCACCCCATTGCCCTCCACTGGCCCTTTCTCTAATGTCCAATCCAAATAGCGAACCACATCAGGCTGTGTCCAAAGCACTGCTGTGTTTTATAACACTATGGGGCGATTCTAGTAGGTGGCTGCCTTGTCATTCCCATTTTATAGATAATGAAACTGAGACCCAGGAAATTTAACAACTTAACCAAGGTCATACACAAGGAAAACCTGTGATTATAATAGAGACAGTCTGGTCCCACCGCATGGCCTGACTCTCCAAACATGGACAACAAGCTACTTCCTCTAGGAAGCCTTCCCAGATAGACCACATGTCTCAGTTAGGGTTTCTATTGCCGTGAAGAGACACCGTGACCACGGCAACTCATAAAGAAAACATTTGATTGAGAGTGCCTCGCTTACAGTTTCAGAGGATCAGTCCGTGATGATCATAAGGAGGACCATGGCAGCATACAGGCAGATGCGGTGCTGGAGCTGAGAGTGCCACATCTGGCAGGCAACAGGAAGTCAACTGACTGTCACACTGAGCCAAAAGACACCTCAAAGCCCGCCCACACAAGGACACACTTCCTCCAACAAGGCCACACCTCCTAATGCCATTCCCTTTGGGAGCCATTTTCTTTCAAACCACCACATTCCACTCCGTGGCGCCCAAATGCTTATAGTCATAGCATAAAGTAAAAATGCATTCAGTCCAGCCTCAGAAGTCCCCATAGTCTATAACAGTCTCAAATGTGCTTCAAGTCCAAAGTCTCTTCTGAGACTCATGGCAATCTCTTAAGTGTAATCACCTGTAAAAAACACAATCAGAAAGCAGATCACATACTTCCGATACAAAATGGCACAGGATGTACATTACCATTCCAAAACACAGGGAAGGGAGCATAGGGAGGAAATACCAGGCCAAAGAAAGACCAAAGATCAGCTGGGCAAACTCCAAACTCTGCATCTCCAAGTCTAACGTCAAAACACTCTCCACATTTCCAACTTCATTCAGATTTGTTGAATGCAACACACATCTCTCTCTTGGGCTGGTTCTGCGTTATTAGCGGTTCTCCTTGGCACAGAGTCAACTTCTATAACTTGTTTCTTCTGTTAACTCCAAAGCCAGGACCACGTGGCCAAAGCTGTCAAGCTCTGCTGTTTACTGGGGCTGGAACATGGCTCCCTTGTTTAATTACATCTTCACCAGCTCTCTGTTTTCCTTTACTGCCTAAGCTTGACTGTCCTTGAACTTGCTCTGTAGACCAAGCTGGCCTCAAACTCAAAGATCCACCAGCCGTGCCCCCCCCTGCCTTCAGAACGATGAGACTAAAAGTGTGCACCACCATACCCAGCTCAAAACTTTCCTTTAATCCCTTTCCCCAAATTGGAAATTTAGCTGGGTGGGATCTTGCCCTGAAGTTGCCACTCCCTTTATTCTATTTCTTAATCTGTTTATCTCCTTGAGTAAAGAATTGAACTCCTTTCTGCTTTCTGCTTTCTGGTGCTATTTTTCCCCTCTCAAATCATTATAATTTCATTAGAATCACCACTAACAACCATACAAGAGTCTATACTAGGCTGTTTTGAGATTTCTCCTGCCAATGGAATTAATATAAAACTCTTCAATTTAGCTTCAGGCGGGCTTTTCAGACAAGGGCAAAATGTAGTCACTTTATTCACAGAAATATCTCTAGACAACATACTAAATTCTCCTTCGAAACATCTCCAGTGAGCCCAGACAGGTCAAATAACTCTTAGCACTTCCATCTCCCATGCTCCTACTAGTTATGGGCCCACTAAGCAGCGCTTAAAGCATTCTACTGCTTTCCTAACCCAAAGTACGAAGTCCAAATTCCTCCAAACAAAAACATGGTCAGCCCCATCAGAGCCATACCCCACTCCTGATACCAACTTCTGTCTTAGTTAGGGTTTACTATTGCTGTGAAGAGACCCCATGACCATGGCAACTTAGGAAGAAAATGTTGAGGGTGGCTTGCTTAGTTTCAGGGGTTCAAACAAAGGGGAGCATGGCAGCATGCAGGCAGACATGGTGCTGGGGCTGAGAGTGCTACAGGAAGTCAACTGGCTGTCACATTGAGGGAAGCTCGGGAAAAGAGACCTCAAAGCCCGCCCCCACAGTGACACACTTCCTCCAGCAAGGCCACACCTCCTAACAGCGCCACACCCTTCGGGGGCCATTTTCTTTCAAACCACCTCACCATGTGAGAAGGCATTTCAGCCTTCCTTATATCAGAGATTCCCTTAGCTGGCAATGGTTTTGAGTGCCTGAGGTAGAGTCTTGTATACTGTCCTCCCCTGGCCGAGCAAAGTGGATGACAATTGGCCTTTTCTGACTTTGTCTCCTGTCTTTAAAATGGGGACAGCAGCTGAGAACATACCTCAGATGCATGATGTCCTGGGTTTGATCCCCAGTACTACATAAGACAGACATGTTGGCACATGCCTATAATCCCGGAATTTGGGAGGTGGAGGCAGGAGGTGGAAGGTTCAAGGTCATCCTCTGTGTAGCAACTTTGATGCTAGACTTGGTTGCATGAGATCCTGTCTAGCAGAATGGAGTGGGCAGGGCTGGGCTGGGCTGGGCTGGGCTGGGACAATAGCAGTGAGTAGCGTAAGGGGGGGTGGCAGGGAGGGGTCTGAAGATGAGTCACTATTTGGGAAGCACCTCAGCTCAGCATCCAAGTTCTCTCGAGGGTACATGAGGCTTCAAAACTTCAGTACCAAGTTCCATTTCAGCCCCCATGCTGCTATTCAGACTTCTGGGAGACAATTAACCACTGCCTCCCTTTCCCTACCCACCATCTTAGGGCCAGAGGTCAGAATCAAATGACTTGATGCCTTAATCACACTGCTAGTGTCAGGGTACCTGCGAGCTTCACTCCCCAGCCTGCCTCTGAGCTCAGAGTCTCAGGAGTTGGAAAACCACACAGGAGCCACACTGTTGTTAAGGAGCCACACTGTTACACATTGTTATTAAGTCTCCATACCTTAGGAATAAGTGTCGGTTCCCTAAACCTAAAGAGCCCTGCAAAACATGTTTTTCAACCTGCGGCTGACCGCATGAACCCATGGTGTATGATTGTCCTTACAAAAACATGTTTTCAAGATCCCTTGGTCAACACCCATGACCACCTACCCCATGATGTATGGTTCCCCTCCCTGATAAAAGGGACCTCAAAAAGGCAGCGAGAGGCTGCTCTCTGAAATCTGGGCTTAGGGTGAGACGGCTGGGGATGGTGCGCCTCTAAAATAAAGCTGGTTCCAGTGACACTGTGGGATTGGCCTTCCTCCCCAGATACTCTGGTTTAACAGAATGGCATTCAGAATATTATGTTTTAGTCATCATTGATTTCTGGCATTCTTGTCACCAGAATCAAGAGCACAGGCTTTGGAGTCAGGCTGCCTGGATTTAAGTCCCAACCTCCCAGCTGCTGTGTGACCTTAGGCAACTTACTTTACCTCCCTGTGTTCTGACTTCATTGCATTGAATGGGGTAATGGGAGCATCTGCCTCAGGGGTTTGTAGGGAGGTCTGTCTCCCTAGGGTCATATGTCAGAAGTGGGGTGGCTCATGTGCTCTGTGTCACCTCGATGCGAATGCTAGCCCTGGTGTATGCTTATTGAGGTACTGTAGGGGCTGTGCATACTTCATGACTTCCTTTTTCTATCACCAGGCACTGAAGGCAGACCACAGGCCAGAGTCAAGAACTGTCCTAAGCTGGGTGACAGGCCCTGGCTGCCTCTTCATTTGTCCCCAGAGCTGTAGTTGGAGGCTGGTCACACCTTCAAGCCCACAGCTGCAGGCCCTACTCAACAGCAGGTCCAGAATACCTCTTCTCCTGGGTCCACAGTTGCCCACTGATCCTGGGCCTGCAGCACCAATGCCTCTTGGGCTGAAGTCGGCCTTCCCTTCCCTGGCTCCTCCCTTGCCTCAGTGGCCCCTCCTTTCTGGCAGAGTCCCTGTCCCTTCAGTGCCCACAACACGCCCTCCAGGCTCCCACCTCACAGTCCCCACTCCTCCCTCCCTGAAGGCCCCCTGGTCCTCCCAGCCCATAATCCTCACTCCTCCACTCCACCACCCCAAAATCTCCCCAGCTCTCACCTCACAGCCTTTGGCCATGGCGAAGCCACCTCCCAGAAGAAGGATGATATTCCAGGGCACCGTCTCCTGGGCTTTCTTCCAGCTCAGCAGGGGCTCAGTTTCCGAATTGGGAGCTAGGTAGAGAAAGGGACCCAGTCTGGCTCAGGGCTGATTGACTGTGAGGAGGGATGGCAGCCTTGGAGCCTTTGTGGGGACTTTTGGGGACCCCTGGGAAGCCAAGCCTGCTTCTAACATCTGCTTAGGGCTTTAGGAAGAAACCTCAGCCTGCACTCCAATCAGAATGGAAATCATTTCCAAGGCTGCTGTAGTTAAGGATATTCTTGACCCAGGCTGTCCGCAGTGTTTAAATGTCTCACCAGCCTTTCTGGCTAAGTGCTATTTTTGTCCTCATTTGCAAGAGAAAAAGGCTTTTCTGTGTGTTTGAATGTGGGGGGGACCCAGGAGCAGTGGTTTGGCTCTTGGTTTTGAATACCCATTCTTCAAGAAGATCGGTTCTCTGTGCAGCTTTCTGTGACACGGACTGCAGCGCAGGAGGCATGGATGCTGCAAGTCCAGGGTCTGTGGGGACTGTGGACGCAGAAGAGCTGGATCTGGCCTTTTGGTTTAGAATGCCCGTTCTCAGAAACAAAGGGTAAAGGGAGGAAGGAAACTGAGAAAAATAAGCTGCAGAGTCCTTAAACCAATGGCACTGTGGGGTGGCTATTATTTCCTGGAAAGTGGCACTGGACAGCAGTGGCTAAGGAGGGATAGGTGGCCCTGGGGTTGGAGGGAGATAGGCTGGGCTATGCAGGCCCTGCCTGGAATTGGGAGGAAATTGCAGTGCTGAAGGAAAGTCAGGTGACAGCCAGACTTGGGGCATCAAGTTAACATCCTCTTCATAAGCTGGGTGCCTATGACGTCACCTCTCTAAGCCTTGACATCCTCATCTGCAAGATGGGATGGCAATGCTTCCTTCAAGGACTCAGGAGTGTGAGGGGCTCAGCCCACAGCAAGCCCTGGTTCTTCATATGACCAATATATCCCACGTGTCCACCATGTGCTTAATGCTCTTCTTGATACCACAGACACAGGAAGCACATGGGGATCAACTCTTGCCTTGAACAACAGACATTCCCCAGGGAAGACAGATGATAAATAAATACACATCAAAGATGGAAAACACCATGTGTTATAAGGAATAATCAAATAAGTAATAGAACAGAGAGAGATGGGAAGGAGGTGCTTCTGGGTGGTGTACTCAGGGAGGGATTCTCTGGGGAGGTGGCAGAGCTGTGAATGATGTGGCTGAGCAAGCCAGGCAGACATCTGGATGAAGAGCTGGTTGGGCAGAGAAGAAATAAGAGCCATCCTTGTCATCATCATCACCATGGTCCTTACCATCAACACCACCATCATCATTGCCATCACCATCATCAGCATCAGCACCATCATTGCAATCACCATCACCACCAGCAGCATCAGCACCGTCATCATTGCCATCACCATCATCAACATCGTCATCACCATCCATCATCATAATCAACATTGCCATCATCATCATCACCATCCATCATCATCACCATTGCCATCATTATCTGCCTATCAACCACAGCACAGTGCCCAATACTGAGGTCCTGGGCCAATACTGACTGACTGTTAAAGAGAGACTCATGAAGGGAAGGTGGTGTGATAAAGATACCCATGTGACTTGGTTTCTGGAGCTTATCTCTTCTTAAATAAGTCTGTGATCTTTATCAGGTGACTTCTCATGGAAACCAAGTGTCCCCTTGCCAAGGCACCATGGAGATCCTACTCCATGGAGAAATGCTACAAAATGTTGCCTCAGTCACATCTGTGCAAGCCAATTCGTAGCCCAAGAATGGCCATGCATGAAGTCCCTATTTCTACCCACACACTAATTTCAAAATTATATACCACACACTAATGTCAAACTGACAGCCCTCCACAGAGGGGACCTGATTGACCACACTAAGTGATTTCATGATACTGTTATGACCCCAACTGTTGGCTTTGAATTGGAATTATTGGTAATATCTAGCACTAGGGAGATTTCATGGGGAAATCTGGGTACTTTGCTTCTCAGAAAATCAGATGAAAACTAGTTCAGTCTTTGTGTATGGTGACAAGCAGTGAAAAGAGAGGGACATCTCCCTGCAAAAGTGAAATTATCAGATGTGAGTGTGTGCAGACCTTGATGTGCTCAGGGAGAGAGGTCCAGCTGGACTGGTTTTAGAATCACCATGGCAACATACCTTTGAGTATGTCTGTGAGGGTGTTTCCAGAGAGGTTTAACTAAAGAAGGAAGACCCACCCTGAATGTGGGGAGTGCCATCCCATATAAGGCTTGCTCTGAATGGGGAGGTGCCATGCCATATAAGGCCTGCTCTAAGTGTGGAAGTGCCATTCCATATAAGACTTGCTCTGAATGTGGGGGAGGGTGCCATTCCATATAAGGCCTGCCCTGAATGTGGGGGATGTCAGCCGGTATAAGACATGCTCTGAATGTGGGAGGTGCCGTCCCATATAAGACACGCCCTGAATATTGCAGCGCCATCCCATGGAGTGCAATTTGAGATTAAATCTACAGGAGAGATTGAGCTGAGTGCCATCGTCATCTCTTTCTCTCCCTGACTGTGGATGCCATGTGACCAGCTGCCTGCAGAGCCTACTGCCACGCCTTCCCTGCCATGCCCAACTGTTTCCCCTCAAAGTGGGACAAAGCAATGTAGTTCCATTCTGTTTCTGTGATAAACCACCCTGGCAGAGGGGAGAACGGGGTTGCTCAGCTCATGATTCCAGGTCACCATCCATTGTCTACGTGGGGGAGTGTAGACAGCAGGAACTGCAAGTAGCTGTGTGCTACAGGTGGGGGTGGAGTAGACTGGAATCCATGACAACAGAGGTGGAGGATGCAGGATGATGGAGGGAGATGCAAAGGCAGACCCTGGAGAAGAGCAGATGCACCCAGGAAGGAGGCACAGAGGAGGCGTCAAAATAGACATAAAACGTAGATTCCGAGAGGAAAGAAACTCTGAGAGATGGGAGACCCTGATGGGAGGGGCACAATGAGGGGAGAGAGACCTGAGGGGAGGGAGACCCTGAGGGGAGGGAGACCTGAGGGGAGAGAGACCCTGAGGGGAGGGAGACCCTGAGGGGACCTGAGGGGAGGGAGACCCTGAGGGAAACCCTGAGGGAGGGAGACCCTGAGGAGGGAGACCCTGAGGGAAGGGAGACCCTGAGGAGAGGGAGACCTGAGGAGAGGGAGACCCTGAGGGGAGGGAGACCCTGAGGGGAGGGAGACCATGAGGAGAGGGAGACCCTGAGGGGAGGGAGACCCTGAGGGGAGGGAGACCCTGAGGGGAGGGAGATCCTGAGGGGAGGGGCACAATGAGGAGAGGGAGACCCTGAAGTTTAAAAATCTCACTGGATATCTAAGCAGTTTGCCTCCCTAGTGGCCATTCAGTTTAAACCAAGTTCAGGTTTGTCTGACTGGCTCTTCAGACATCTGAGTTGCAGCTCCTACCTTGAGGAAAATTTTCTATAAAATACTCTAAAGTAAACATGACTGGCTTCATGGGCTGAGAGATGAAATTGCCATTGTCACATACCTAAAACCACACAACTTCCAAGATCTACTGAGGAAACGCAGAGCCTTTTCTACAAACCCTGGGAGCTGAAGTTCATGTAACAGTCACATGTCAGGAAATATTCTTCTTTTGACTTTTTCCCAACCATTTGAAGAATTGACAAGGATCCTTAGCTCATGAGTTGTGGGGAAGAAACAAAACAAAAACATATGTTGCTGGATCTCACCCGGGCAGCCCTAAGTCCTCAGATATGCAGGGCATTGACCTTGTGGTTAGCAGAGCTGTAGAGCTGCTCCCTGATCCCAAGCCCTCACCAGTTCTCAAGCCCAAGGCCCCGGCTGTGACTGTCCTACCTTTGAAGTCAAACCACCACTTGAGTGAGGGCTTCTGGGATGGGAAGAAGAACAGGATGATGACAATGGTCACACCGGTGACAGCATCGGAAACAAACCTGCAGGGAGAAGGCCGCAGCACATGACCCTGGCTCCTGACAGGCCATGGACTGACAGACTTTTAAAGAGGATCTGCAGGTGGGGAAAGTCTGCTAGAAGGGACACCGAGGCCTGTGGGACCACCATCCTGTATTGTGCCCAGGTTTGATGTGGCTACCCAGGTAGGCACAAGCTGTTGCAGAATATTAATTGAAGGTGTGTTCCGTTTGTTTATGCTGCAGAACATTTGTTTTAATGATGCAAAGATGTGGTGCATTCTTTGTTTATCTCTGTGAAGCGGTGTTACTTTGCCTGTCTAAAACACCCGATAGGCTAATAAAGAGCGGAACGCCCAGTAGCCAGGCAGGAGAAAGGACGGGCGAGGCTGGCAGGCAGAGAGAATAAATAGGAGCAGAGATCTGGGAGAAGGAGATTGGGGGAGCGAGAGGAGGAGAGGAGGACTCCAGGGGCCAGCTACACAACCAGCAATGGAGTAAGAAAGAAAGAAAGGCACACAGAGATAAAGGGAAAAGCCTAGAGGCAAAAGACAGATGGGACAATGTAAGCAAGAAAAGCTAGCAAGAAACAAGCCACGCTAAGGCTGGACAATCGTAAGCAAGAAAAAGTGTCTGATTATTTGCGAGGCAGGTGGCAGGCCTCCCCAAAGAGCCAAGGAGTAAAGAGTAAAAAACAACAACAAAAAACAAAACAAAACCCCCAGTAACCAAGTCATTACCCAGAATGCCATAGGGTAATTGCTGCTGTCAAACAAAAGCTTGCCCTCCTGATCTAAGGATCTAGAATAGGGACTTTCCAAAGATGGGAATTTGAGAGGCACAGGATATTGGGGTCTATAGAGCAATATAAATCATCTAAACTTGAACCCCAAGAAAAGCCCTATATGTGCTGTGTCTAACTTCTGCTTGGGGTCCTCCTGGCATAGGCAGCTCACCCCTAGAGAGACAGTCCAAGCCCAGCGCCTCCAAACCCTGCTTCCACACGCATAAGGACTCACACTACGTCTTTGTGGAAGCTTGATAGACATGAGGCTGTCAGGGCAGACTTCGGGGGAGTTCAGAAAGCAAAAATGACCTGCTTAAGGTCAGATCATGGTCTGTGGAGAGGCAGGGTCTTAAACCCCGGTTTTCCTAGTTCTTAGTTCAAGGAAGCCCCGAGCTCATTGCTAACTCTTTCAGGTCAACACTAAACAAGAGTATCTGAAATTGCCAGGAAGATGGAGGGGCGGGGCCAAGCACACATCGTAAGTGGAGTCACTTTATGCCACCTCCACAAGGGACCAGCCTGCTGGGGGCCAGCCTGGTGAGGGCGATGGAACATATAAATAGTGAGATAATCTGTGGGGTTAACCCTGTTGTGGGGTTACCCATGTTGGCAGCATGTTATCCGCTTTTACATGTGACCGCTCCTCCACCCAGATACTCTACTTCTAAACATTTATCCTCAAGAAATAATCAGACTCTCACAGCCACCCTCTAATAACTGCCCACTACTCTCAGGGAAAGGCCTGTGGTGAACACCCCGGAGACGCGCCTTGGAGACAGGTGCTTATCCACCCCTCCCACACAGTGTCCGTCTGTCCTTCCTGCCCACCAGCTGCAGCAGCGGAGTCTGCTGGTGCCTCTGCTTCAGCCTTGAGGTCTTTCCAGAGCTACTCACAGTCAATGCCCGGCTCCACTGTTTTACCCGCGTTTTCAGTGCACCCAGTGCAAGCGGCAGACCCTTGACTCTCCAGTGCCTGCTCTCCTCTGTGCCATGGCATCCGCCCCATGCTTAGCACACGACAAAGTCTCCGTAAGTGAGTGACTAAAGGAACAAATGGCGCACCCAGTCCCACGGCTCACGAAGGCTGAGCTTGGCCTCTGACCCCGTTTTGTCTGAGTATCTGTCACCCCAGAAACCAAGAGTTGTCCTACCTCTTCTGGGAGATACCTCCAGCTCCACGCAGCCCACCACAGAATCCCCCCACCAAGCCCTGCCTTGTGAGTCTGCAGAATCTCACCCAGCGGGGAAGAGGCTGGCCCAGCCAGGGATGAACTTCGGGTCCCGGGAGAAGAGGAGGATGGCAAATGCACAGAACAAGACAAAAACAGCCTGTTCGGCAAACCTGTGGTGGAGAGATAAAGCCAAGTTCATCATCCTGGGCTCAGACAGGAGCCGAAAGGGGCCATTCACTCTTAAGGGGGATTGGCTAATGTCCTACAGAAGACTCAGACAGACAGACAGACAGACAGACAGACAGACAGACAGACAGAGAGCAAAAGAAAGACAGAGGAGCAGAAAAGGGAGACAAACCAGGAGTGATGGAGCACACTTTCAATCCCTGCATTCAGGAAGCAGAGGGGCAGGCAAGTCTCTGTGAGTTCAAGGCCAGCCTGGTCTACATATAGTTCCAGGATAGACAGAACTACACCATAGAGAAATCCTATATAGGTGGGGGGAAGAAGACGCAGAGAAACAGTCATATAAACAGACTGACAAAAATACACAGAAAGTGACAGGCACTCCAAGAGGGGAACACACAGGGAGGGGCATGGCCAGACATGGAAAGGGGTACACAGAGCGGAAAAGACAGATCCCCCATGTCTGGGAGGAGAAGCTAGGAGTGCGGAATGGAGTCTTAAGGCACATAGGAAGCAATGGGAAAAGCAGTCCTTGAATTTGAGCTTGCTGAAGCAGGCGTGTTTTTATCACATGGGAACATGCACTGAACAGGCACACAGTTCTGGGAGGTGGTGTCAGGCACCAGGGCCAGGCAGGACCGTCTTCTGCCCTCTGTCACCGCCACTCCCAGCCATTGGTCCTGAGGCACACCCGGGACTCAGCGAGGGTCTCGCTGGAGGCAAATCCCCTGAAAACTCAAGACCCAGCTCACCCACACCCAACACTGGCTCGTACTTGATGGGCCCCAGGTTCTGGAACTCTTCTCGGATGACAGCTCGAGCTTTGTCCTCTGCCTCCGCTCTTATCTTAGACTTCTTCTTCCTCCAGCCCCTGGGATGGAAAGGGAGAGGTTAGGAGGGGTGGGAAGAGAAGGGGTTGTTTTACACTTCAAAATTACCCTTTTTGCTTATCTATCAAGTGTCCTGGTATGCACATGGAGGTCAGAGGATAACTTTCAGGGGTCAGTTCTTTCCTACCATGTGGGTTCTGGGTATTGGACCCAGGCTGGCAGCCTTTACCTGCTGAACCATTTTGATGATCAAAGGTTTAACTTCTTAACTACCTCCCCTGCGCCCTGACCAGCTGTAGAAGCCCCTTCTGAAGTCTGACAGCCTGATGCTTGACTTCCTGGCCTCTGCTTTCCTTCCTAAAACTTACATTCCAGCTGGCCTTTTAAACATGTGAAGTGGGGTTGGCTGTGTTCTTGGGCGGGCACGCACGCATGCGCGCGCGCGCGCACGCACACACACACACACACACACACACACACACACACACACACACACACACACGAGCAAAAAGTCAATGGAACAAAACAGAACTAGACTCCACCGCAAGTGAGAATTCAGGCCATGCTGAGGACGTTTCAGATGGCATGGAGAGGACGGCTGTTCGGTCACTGTGATGGATGTGGAGGTCAATGAATTGAGAGTTCAGAATTTGTTCTCAGTTCTGGAATTGGATGATATTGTGTGCTGTAAAGTATTTATCTCGTTTGTTTGCTTGCTTGCTTTGTCTAGGCTCACCCTACGTGATGGTTCCTGCTTGGCCACACCTGTGAGAAACTGTCTTATGTTAACTGAGGTGGGAAGACACTCTGAACTGTAGGTTGGATGATTCCCTGGGCCGGACATTCTGGACTGCATAAGATCCGAAGTGAGCAGCTCGGCACACAGGCATCACTCTCTGCTTGCTGAATGTGGCTATGGTGTGACTGCTGTTCTAAGTATTTCCTGTCTTGACCTCTTCACCATGGTGGACTGTGCCCTCGAACTGTGAGCTGAAATAAATTCCTTCTCCCTTAAATTGCTTCCACCTGACCTTCAGAGGAGACTGGCATGGAGCAGTGGGGCCTTGGCCGGGATTAAACCTGACCATGTGGCTCTTAGGCCTTTGGAACTGGTTTATGTGAATAGTGTGGAAAAGTTTTGGAGCCCTGGTCTAGAAAAGCCTTCAAATGCTGAAAGATGAGTTTAATGAGCTATTCTGGTGAGAGCTTGGAAGACAAGAATGGGTTCAGATGGGAGCAAGGACTCCATCAGCACCTGGAATAGGGGCTGTTTGGATATTTCAGGCAAGAGACGCTGGATTGAGAGATGGTGGACTGATGTGCTCAGTAGAGGAAATTTCAGGGCAGGAGTGTGTTCTGGTTAGTCTTGAGAAAGCAGCTCTATTTGGTAACAACAGCTGCACCATGGAAGATGATAGCCTAAGCCAGGGAGTGTCCACTAACTACCTCAGAGGATCGGTACCCAGGGACTGACACAACCGTGGTCCAAGGCGGACAGGCTACATACACCTCCAGCTGGCAGCAGAACTTGGCAGCACCATTTGTATGGAGCCTGTTTGGAAGATATGAGAGATGCAAGCCTTGGGGTAGGGGATTCATGGAGGAGCTGAGGCCTGGTGATGTGTGGCAGGGTTAGAGTTCCTGCAAAGAGGCCCCGAGAGGCCACAGTGTAAAGCTGTGAAGGTGAAGCCTAAGTTGTGATGGAGATTTAGGGATGCTGGAGATGACAAGACTATAGGACATCTCCCACAGGGCGGAGCTGTCCTAAGAGAGGAGCTGTGTGGCAGGGCTGGAGGACTGGGGCTTCCCCAGCCATTTGTAGCCTAGAATGATGCAACATGAGTCCCAGGTACCAGGCACGGAGCTTCAGGGTTTGATGTTTGCCTTGCTGCATTGTAGTTTGGGTTTGGTTGGGTTGTTCTCGGCTTTGTCCCAGTGTCCACTTGAACTTAGTAGATTATATGTGGGATTCCTTGATGCACATATGTAAATGTGAGGATATTTTGGACTTTTCAGGTGTTAGGACTGATTATGGGGACTTTAAAGTTGTCTGGATGTATTTTGTGTTATTATATGGTCACAAGCCTATGGGGCAAAAGGTAGAAGGTTACAGCTTAAAATCAACGTGTTTGGTGTCAAGATGACAAAGGCGGGATTGTGATGGTTAATGGTCATCATTAATCTCACAGAATCTAGAATCACCTGGGAAATGGACTGAAGAGATAACACCACTCTCCACTTATTGTTGTTTTGATTTTTTGAGCCTAATGTATGCATTGTCTATTCAAGTAGAACAATCATATAAACAAAAACAACCCAGCCAGGCGTGATGGCTGGCACCGCACCTTTAATCCCAGCACTCAGGAGGCAGAGGTAGGCAGATCTCTGAGTTCTAGGTCAGCCTGGTCTACACAGCGAGCACCAGGCCAGCCAGGCTGACTAATGAGTACCTATTTTAAAAAAGGAAAATAAGGAGAAAAGAAAAGAAAACCAAAACCAAAAGAAATTAGAAAGGATCAATGGCTCCTGAAGAATGACACCTGAGGTCTTCAGGCCTCAATACACATGTGAAAATGCATGCACCCCAAACACATGCACACACACACACACACACACACACACACACACACACACACACACACGGATAAACATGAGAGAAGATCACAGGTTCACATCTTGGTTCAACACCATCGCTGGTCCAAGCCATCCTGGAAGCCAGAGTCACCTTTTCTTTGTTCAAAGGGCAATGGGTGGGGCCCAGCAGGGAAGCTTGGGCTTTTCCATCCTCCCTCTGGAAGATGATCCCACATACCTCCAGCTCATTCCACCATACAGGAAGGAGATCCAGAGCCAGCCAGCTAGCAGGAACAGCAGCATGAGAGGGAAGGCAAAGATGAACCAGGAGCCGAAATTCACCACATCGCACTGTGGAAAGAAACTGGAGAACAAAGGAACGTGAGGACAGCCATCAGACAGAACCATCACCAGGGCGAGGCAGGAGGCCTCCAGAGGACCATCATCAGGGCGAGGCAGGAGGCCTCCAGAGGGTCAGGGCAGAGGTGCAGATCCTGGGACCACAGAAGAGAAGACTCCTCCCCCTCAACAGAAGGTGCCTTTCCTTCTGTGGGAGGCTGGGTTCTGACTCAATGGAATCACAGTGTCCTGTGTGCCACCCTGACAAACTCCAGGTCCCTAGGTCACCACACACAGCCCAAATGCGAGCTTCACTTGTTTTGTGTGGTGTTTAAGTGCTGGCATCTCCTTCAAATGTTTCTTGTGAATCTGACAGCAAACACACCATATCTTGTCAGGACCAGGTGGCACATGTCTTTAATCCTAACACTTGGGAGGCAGAGGCAGGCAGATATCTGTGAGTTCAAGGCCAGCATGGTGTAAATTGTGAACTCCTAGCCGGCTGGAGCTACATAGTGACACCCTATCACAAACAAAAATGAAAACAAACAAAAATATGGTATTTGATTGGAAAGGAAATATGTTATAAAATGCATTGGATGAAAGAATATGGACATGTAACTACCAGTTATAAATAAATGATCAAGACAGAACAAAACATGAATAGTCATTGTCTGACAAATAAACAAAAAAAACCAAGAATGAAACCCTGAGAGGATTTCATCCTTGGTTTTCTTTATCTGATTTTCTATAATAAAAAAATATATGCCTTGTAATCAGGCAGATGAAAAAGCACAATAGTTAAAAAATATATTACTATATTAGCAAATATGGGGCAAGTTGCATGAATTCCTAATATCAAAATAATACTGAAAGGAATGTAATAAAAATGTTCATAATGGATTAAGTATAACACCTCAGATAGGATCATTTCTAGTCTTTAGAATGTATATTTTCTGTAACATTTTATGATAAAAATCAGGCTATAAAAGTACACAAACAGTATGGAAAAAAGTATTAAATAGAAATATATGGTATGGATATACTCGTAGAAAAGACTAGAGGGAAGCCTGCTGTCAGTGGGATTGAGGTATTCCAAATTTTAAATTTTTCTGTATTTTCTAGACTTTATAGAGTGTGTGTGTGTGTGTGCATGTGTGTTTCATCTTGTCAGTAAAATGTGTTTGCACAAAGAGCAACTAGCTGACCACAGCCATTCCAGTCTGGCAGGTTCCTGTGGGGCTCGCTGAGTCTGAGGGACTCCCCTGTCTCTGCCTCCCTGTGCCAGATGACAGGTGTCTACATTTGTATTTTTACTTGGTGCTGAGGCTCTAACTGTCCCAGGCTGGACCCACCCCAGCGACCTATTAAGAATGCCTCTGTGCCGTTCCTCCTCCCCAAAGCCTCACATGTTTTACTAACGTCAGTGTGAGTGGTTAA
This sequence comes from Cricetiscus sungorus, assembly GCA_030556225.1. Classification (NCBI taxonomy): domain Eukaryota; kingdom Metazoa; phylum Chordata; class Mammalia; order Rodentia; family Cricetidae; genus Cricetiscus; species Cricetiscus sungorus. The sequence continues at coordinate 5,152,255 of JANBXA010000391.1, read as the reverse complement.
GCCCTGAGTTTCCCCTGCTTTCCCTTTCCAGGCTGGAGCCCAGACCTACCCCTGTGTCACAGCAGAGAGCCCTAGACATCATCCACCCCCTTCCCTGTCTTTCTTTCTTTGTTTTTTGTTTTGTTTGTTTTTTGTTTGTTTTGTTTTTGAGACAGGATTTCTCTGTGTAACAGCCTTGGCTGACCTGGGACTCACTCTGTAGACCAGGCTGGCCTCCAACTCACAAGAGATCCTCCTGCCTCTGCCTCTGCCTCCCAAGCCCTGGGATTAAAGGTGTGTACCACCACCACTAAGCCTTCTTATTCCTCACTGCCCAACTCAGACCCTGACTGCAACCCACAGCCCACAGCTTCCTGTCTGTCTCTAAGAAGGGGCCCCATAGACCCACCCCCAATACCAAACACCCAATGGGGAAGCAAGAACCAGAAGGCTAAGCCCAGCTCACCCCAGACCTGAAGAAGGACTATCTTAGCTTCAGGCTGGTTGCTGACAGAAAGCAGGAGGCCCAGCCAGGCCTAGTGCCAATCAGGGAGATGGAAGGATGCCTAGAGTTTGTGCAAAAGTCAGTTCTCAGAATCCTAGGATCTGAAAATCATAGAGAATCTAAACACAAGATTTACAAAGCAGAGACTGAGCTATCACAGTAAAGTCAAGCACGGGGTGGGGGGTGGGGGTGGGGTGGGGGAGCCTTGCTTGCCTCTTCTCAGGTCTGGGATCAGCCAGTGCATAGACACCCTATCTGCTGGCAGCAGGACTCCCCTGCAGGAGGCAGCTCAGAGCTGAAGTCTCTTCCAGGCTCATCCCTGCCTTGGGCCAACCCTGCAGCTAGGAGCTGAGTTTAACATCCTGTCTCTCAGGGTCTCACTGTCTTCCTTCTTGGGAAGTTGGATGCCGGGGTTCCCATGCTATGCTTGTGACCCTCTCCCCTCCCCCATTCTTTTCAAAAATCATTTGCTTGTTTGTTCTGAGGGCGAAGTCTTGCTAGTGTCTAAGTTGTGAGCTACAGTGGTCTTCCGGCCTTGGTCTATGGGGCATCCCCAGCCTCTTCCCGGTCTTGCAGCTCCCGGAGTCTCCCAAGAGCAGTCACCTCAGAGCCTCTGCTCTTCCTGAAAAGCTCTTCCAGCCTCCAGAGCTCACTCTCCCTCTAGGGCTCTTTTCAGACGGCCTGTCAGAAAGCAGATGTCCCCGACTGACATGTCACAATGGGGCCTGGCCTTGTCCCTGCCATTCCCCTGCCTCATTTTCTTTTTATGTCATGTATAGCACACGATCATTTGGCTTTTGTGTGTTTTTGAGACAGGGTCTCAAGCAGCCCAGGCTGATCTCAAACTCCATGAGGGTGACCTTCAACCTCCGACCCTCCCAGAATATTAGAAGAGGAGACAAGCCATGCCACCTAGCATTCATTTGCTCTTTGCCCATTGCCTGTCTTTTTCCCAGAATGGCGACTCCCCAAAAATGGAGATGTGATGATCCTGGGCGTTTCTGTGTCCCCAGAGCTAGGCCAAGAGAGTCACCTGATATCCATCCTTTGCTGGGAAGTAAGGGGAGGAAGAGAAGGACAAACCCTTGGCCCACAGGGTACACTGTATGTGGAAACCTGATGTCAATGCTGAGTGTCCCCCTCGTTCACTCTCCACCGCAATGAACCTGCAGCTCATGGTCTCAACTATACTGGCTGCCCAGTGAATCCCCAGGGATCTGTCTCTGCCTTCCCAGAGCTCCATTATAGACATTACCACCACACCTCACTTTTAAGTGGGTTCTGGGGATCAAACTCAGGTCTCATGCTCGCACAGCAAACACTTTGCCCAGTGAGGCATCTCCCCAGCCCCACACTTACCTCTTGAGCTGGCCGAGCAGGATGAGGTTGGGGGCTGTGCCTGTGAGGGTGGCGGTGCCCCCGATACTGGCTGAGTAGGGGATGGAGATGAGGAAGCCCTTCCAAATGTTTCTGCGATATTCCTCCTCCTTGGAGTCATCAGGTAGCTCCAGTGGGGCCTCTGCCTCCTCAGGGTGGCCTCTGTGGGGGAGGATACAGAGAGAGGCAGTCAGAAGCTCCGGCCCCAGGTGAGGCAGCCACCTGATGCTCTGCTTGCTGTGTCAGGGCCCTTTCTGGAGTCCAAACTGTCAGGGACACTGAAAGCCTTCAGCTCAGATGCTCTGTTCAAAGAGTTTACCCAAAGGAAACAATGGGATAAGCATTGCAGTTGGTAGCAGGGTGCACCACCGCATTAAATGTCATTTTTCCCCAAAGCAACCTAAGAGCCCATGCAAGGAGGATCAGATACACGCTGAGCGGAGCCTCTTTCTGGATGGGATGTCTACACAGCTGTTAGAACGTGTCATTTCAGGGCCAGTGAGAGGATGGCTCAGCAGGAAAAGGTCCAGGAGCTTACAGGGTAGAAAGAGAGAACGGACTTCTGCTAGGTGTTCTCTGGCCTCCGCACTCATGCACGCGTGCACACTCAGGCACACAAACTCAGACAAACTAAAATGTAAGGACGTAAGTAAATGGGTGACTTGAGAGGCGACTGTTGAGATAAGCGTCTGTATCAGGAATCAGACAGGGGCAGCTGATGTCGTTGTCCAGGCTTTTGTTGTGAGAATATTCATGTGAAACTGTGTCTCGTGGATGGATGTACACGTATTCTGGTCTCCAGTGGAATATACAATCTTCTTCCGTTTCTTTCCTTGGGAATGGAATTATAGTGTTCCCCCACTTTTACTTCTTCTTTGAATTTTTTGTGTTGTTTTCCTTGCACAGTTTTGGGAAAGAATGAAGCAAAGTTAATGTCTCTTTGAGAGCTATGAAGGAGCCAGAGGTAGCATGGCACGTGATTCCAGAGCTCTGGAGGCTGAGGCTAGAGGATCCTGAGTGTGAGTTCTACACAGTGAGAAACACCCCGTCTCAGAATTGGGGGCTTGGATTTGGCTGGACTGGCTCACCAGTTAGCATCAGGAGTTATCCTGTCTCCACTCCTCAGTTCTGGGGTGAGAGGTGTGCTTCACCATGACTAGCTTTTAATTACTCGGATTCTGGGGATTTGAACTCAGATCATCTGGCTTGCATGAGAAGCACTTTACAGACTGAGCTACCTCCCGTCCCTTAAAGGGGCTATAGAGTGTGTATATGTGGCTAGAGTCAGGAATCACATGTACAGGACCTGAGGTGGGGGTGGAGGTATGATGACTGTCCTGACTAAAGCAATCAGTTCAGTGCACACATGTGTCTTAAAACATCTTGATATTTGTCAGTTATTCATCAATAAGTCAGGAAAACAAAAAAGGAACAAAGATTCTAGAAAAGAAATTGCATGATTCAACAGGCTTGCCTAACATGTATAAAGCCCTGGGTATGGTCTCTAACACTAGAATAACAGTGAGGTAATTGCCCCTGTGCAATTTGAAATTTTATTTTTAAAAAAAGTAAAATTGATTGATTTCAAGAGGACCTGAGTTTGATCCCTTGGATCCACATGATGGAAGGAGAGAACTGAGTCCTGCAAGCTGTCCTCTGACCCTCTGACCTTCACTGTGAATACACACACACACACACACACACACACACACACACACACACAAGGAGGGGGGGCAACCATGGAATGGGCAGAAGCCTAACTCCAAGGCTGAGGGTCTTGTTGCTTCCCTCTTGAAAGGAGGAACCCAGGAGAACATACAGTGAATGTGCCCATGTGTGCATGCTTGTCTGTATGTGCGTGTGTGCCTGTATCTGCACGTGTGTCTGTGGAAGCCAGAAGTCAACCTTGAGCATCACATTCAGGTGTCATCCACCACTTTTGAGTGGCGTCTCTCATGGGCCTGAGCTTACCAAGGAGGCTAGGCTAGCTGCAAGGTAGCCTAGGAATCTCCCTGTGACCACCATGCTTGACATTTCCTTCCTTTCTTCCTTCTTTCCTTCCCTCCTTCCTTCCTTCTTTCCTTCCTTCCTACATAGATTCTGGAATCAAACTCATCTTAGTGTTTACGAGACAAATACTTTACTGACAGCTACCTCCCCAGCCCCATGGCTGCCTTTTATTTAAATATATTAAATAAATTTATTTATTTATGTACATTGGTGTGAAGGTGTCAGATCCCCCAGTAACTGGAGTTACAGACAGTTTTAGCTGCCATGTGGTTGCTGGGAATTGAACCCAGGTCCTCTGGAAGAGCAGCCAGTGCTCTTAACCACTGAGCCATCTCTCCATCCACCCCATGGTTGCCTTTAGTTTGATATAATTAAAAGTTTTGAGATAGTGAGTGGAGCGGTGGTGGTGCTTGCCTTCAATCCCAGCACTTGGGAGGTAGAGGCATGCAGATCTCTGTAAATCCAAGGCCAGCCTGGTCTACAGACAGAGTTCGAGGACAGGCTCCAAAGCTATAAAGAAACCCTGTCTCAAAAAGCTAAAAAAAAAAAAAAAAAAAAAAAAAAAGTTTTGAAGGTGTCTTGCTATGTAGTACAGGCTAGCCTCCAACTCTCTATCCTTCCTCAGTCTCCAAAGGGCTGTAATTACAAGCGTGTGTGTGTGTGTGTGTGTGTGTGTGTGTGTGTGTGTGTGTTTTCTACAACTGGCTTCTGGTTGTTTTTTAAAAAGCAGGGCCTTACCTAGGCCACAGTGGTAAAGGGAAGAAACCTGGGCCCTGGACCAGTTGGAGAGAACTTGGATATTTGTTGTTTTTAAGGGGCATTGGTTACAAGTTGTTATTGGTAATGGTCAAGAAAAAAGCTAGACAAAGGAGATTAGATTCAGAGTTCTTGTTTTGAAAGGAAAAAAGGGGATATATATGATGGTATATAAGGATAGATTATTGAACCTATCCTGAAAAGAAAAAAGGAGGGATATAGAAACAAGATTTTAAAAAAATAAATTATTTGAATCTACTTTTAAACCAAAAATGCAGCTACTAGTTTTCAATATTTTATGTTGGCTTTGAGTTTTTTGTATATTGACACAAAGTTGAGATTATTTTTGTTAAAACATATTATACATACATTTCTAATCTTGTTCAAGGTATCATACTTATACAACTCATTTAACAATGTAATGCAAATTTTTAGCCCTTGAAAGTTATTATTACCAATTATTTAGGATAATAAGGAAATGCAGGTTAGCAATTAGTCACTTATTACAATTGAACTTGTAATCATATTAGATGTGTTTTCAAGGTCAAACAGATATATTTTAGATAGACAGTTTGTGTTCAAACACTCCAGAGATCTGTAGAATATAGCATTTAAGATACTTTAATAATATAGGTTCTTTTCTTTTCTGTTTTAATGAGGAGACATGCCTACTCCTGGCAGCATGAATCTACTTCAAAGAAAATGAGGGACATTGGAGAAATGCCACAGAGTTTACTTTCTTTGTGGCAAAAGTATCCACTAGGCAAGAAAGTGTTCTTGCCTTGACTACTGACGGTATGCTGTCCAAATTGGACAAGCAGGGCACAAAAGAAAGGCTTGCCGAACTTTGCCAAGACAAGGTAGGACAGTCCTTCAGAATATCCTGCTTCACAGAAAGCTCTGTTAAATATGGATGCCCCAACATTGCAGAAGAACCTTGGGTGACTGTCCAGGCAACCATCTGTTTCTGTCATTTCTCAGATTTTGTTTTTGGAAGTTGCTTACTTGTACTTCCTGCCTACTCACATAATATTATTTCCTTCTCGGGTCTCTGAAGGAGCTGAAGATTTCATAGTTATAGTTACAGTGTTCCTTGTTACCAGATTCAGAAAAAGTAATTCACTAAAGAAATGTGAAGTGTATAAGGTTGAGAGACATAACAAGATAGTGTTGATAATGTAAGTTAAAATAGAAAGTGAATTAGGTACAACCTTTTGAACTCACCAAGATAGGATAGATGTATTTATTGCCAGTATATATTGTATATAGCTATTGTACTTACTGTATATATTTTTTCTTATACTAGTTATAATCTTTTTTTTTGTAGATCAAAAAGGGGAATTGTGGTGATATCTTGTCTATAGTTTAACAAATAATGCTTGCCTGAAGATCAGAAGGTAGAGCTAGCCACTAGCTAACCATAGAGGTCTGGAGGTCTGTACAGACAGACAGGAAGTGATATGACTGGGTGGAGAGAGGAATACAGGTGGGAAGAGACAGGAGCTCACTCTCTTTTCAGACTGAGGGTTTCATAGAGGCAAGAGCTCTAGTGGCTGGCTGCTCTGCTTCTCTGATCTTTCAGCTTTTACTCCCCAATATCTGACTCCAGGCTTTTACTATTAAGACCTATTAGAACCTGTCTTATATATGGTGCTGCACCCAGGCCTTGTCAGTCACCCCCGTGAATCAGGCTTGGGAGTCCCCAGGAATGCGGTCAGAGCTTACCCTTCTGAGCTGGCGAGAAACTGCATCTCCGTGGGCACTGTTCGAAGCCCATTTCCCCGCACAGCAGCTGGGAGAAAAGAACAGGCACATTAGTGATTGCCAAGGGGACTAACTGGAAGTTTAGTCAGTGCAGACAGTCAGGAACGAGATTTCACTGCCAAGATGACAAGCTGTTCACTGAAGTAAAAAAAAAAAAAAATAAGGCAGGTCAAGAGACAGCAGGCGAGAGGGAGGAGGAACAAAGGAAAAAGGGATAAAGGGGCATGGAGAGAGGGGAGTAAAGGTCAGTGCTCTGCATTCCACACTCAGCATCTATGTTTGGAGGTGGCCACACTGCCAGGCAACTCCTAACTCAAACTGAGGCTGACCTGAGAGGCCAAAGTTTACCTGGAAAAGATGAGCAATGTGCAGGATGGGCTCCATTCAATCCATCCATCCATCCATCCATCCATCCATCCATTCACACATCCATCCATCCATCATCCATCCATCCATCCACACATCCATCCATCATCCATCCATCCATCCATCCACACATCCATCCATCCATCATCCATCCATCCATCCATCATCCATCCATCCATCATCCATCCATCCATTCACACATCCATCCACACATCAATCAATCCATCCATCAATCCATCCATCCATCCATCCATCCATCCATTCACACATCCATCCATCCATACATACATACATACATCCATCATCCATCCATCCATCCATCCATCATCCATCCATCCATCATCCATCCATCCATCCATCCACACATCAATCAATCCATCCATCAATCCATCCATCCAAAACACAGCCACTGAGCAGAGATGATGTGATACCTAGCGCACAACATAGAACAAGGCCCCTGCTCTGGTGGAGGCTTATGTTCTGGAACAGGAGACAGATGAAGAAATGATAATGATGATTTTAGGCAGTGATGTATGTTATGGAAGAAATGAAACCAGTCTAGGAAAGAGAAAGTGACAGTCAAGTGCCACCGATGCAATGTCACTGTGAGCCGATGACATTAGACAGCGCCTGCAGAGTGACAGTGGCCAGTCCTATGAAGTTCCATGGAAAAAGGCTCCAGGAAGTCTGAGCATCAAGTGCAAAGGCCCTGTGGTAGGAAGAGCTGGCCGAACTGAGGAAGCCTGGCTACAGGCGGGGATTTTCATCAGCTCCCCAATAAATGACACAGTGACTTATTATTAATTATAAATACTTGGCCTGTAGCTTAGACTTGTTACTAACTGGCTCTAACAACTTAAATTAACCCATATTTATTAATCTACATGCTGCCACATGGTTCATGGCTTGCTACCTCAACTTCTACAGGTGTTCTCAGTACCTGGCTGTCAACTCAGCCCTTCTTCCCAGAATTCTCAGTCTGGCTCTGACACTTAACTTCTTCCTGCCCAGCCCCTGGCTGGTTAGCTTTTTATTAAACCACTGAGAGAAACGTGTCTTCACAGTGTACACAAAGATTGTTCCAGAACACCTGGCATCCTGGGACAGCAGTGAGTCAGGAAGGGTTAATGGGCTATGGAAAGCCAAAGGTGACAGAAATGCCCTGTAGGATGAGCCCGAGAAGGAAGAGGTGGAGTCATCTTTTCCAGGTATCTCTAGGTTTGGATGGACTACAGGGAGCTGGCTGTCCAGGTTCAGTAAGAGGATGGTGGCTGGGCAAAACTGGTGATCACAGACACTGAGATTGTGCAAGCAGTGTGTGAGTGCACACGTGCGTGTGTGTGTGCGCGTGTGTATGCGTGCACGTGCACGTGCGTGCATGCGTGTGTGCATGTGTGCGCTTGCGTGCGTGTGTGTGCGTGCGTGTGTGTGTGTTTCTCTTCTTTAGAAATCAAGACCTCACTGCTATTAGGAGCACAGGGCTGGAACTCAAGCACACAAATTTTATGAAATGGGCGGAGCACACAATCTCTTTGTGCCCTCTGCTGTGCCCAGCACTGAGTGATGACACAGAGAGGCTCATCACAGGGGCACTGCCTTCCAGCACAGGGTAAATAAGCAAAACATGTAATGTGGGTGGGTGTCACAGCACAGGGAAGGGGATGAGACATCATCTTCAGGAGTCTGACGGCAGGAAACCTGGGGGGGAGGGATATCTGTCATCTCTTAGTGATGCACAGGGCAAGCGGTGCAAATGTCAAGGGTGGTGAAGAGCGATTGCAAAGATCCTGAGACAGGAAGGTGCAACGTGTCAAAAGAGGCCAGGGGGCTGGAGGCCTTCTCTTTCACACACCACACACACACACACACACACACACACACACACACACACACACACTCACACACACGCTCACACACACACAGACACACACTCACACCACACACACACACTCACACCACACACACACTCACACCACACACACACACACACTCACACCACACACACACTCACACACACTCACACCACACACACACTCACACACACTCACACCACACACACACTCACACCACACACACACACACCACACACACACTCACACCACACACACTCACACATACTCACACCACACACACACACTCACACACATTCACACCACACACACACACACATCACACACACTCACACCACACACACACACATACACTCACACCACACACACACACACACACTCACACCACACACACACACACACACACACACACACACTCACCGTTTGATTCTCTTTTTACACTTAGGAATTTCTTTCTAGACAGCCAGCCCTGTGCACTGGGTGGGGGGGGGCGGAGGGTCTGGACTCCTGCTTTGGCCTCTTTCAATGTCACCACTCACCTGGGGACACCCTTCCTTGCTCCATTGTCTTGCTGGCACCAGAGAACAAGACTCTATGGTGGCGATGGCCCATAGAGTGCCCTGGAGTGCCCCCTCCCTGCTGAGCACAGCAGGGGTCTCAGGTGAAAGGCCAGGTCCACTGCCCTAGACTGCTGAACAGCTCAGAGCTAGGGCAATGGGACACATGTCCACATGCAGAGCACGAGGCCAGCGCCCAGAGCACTGAAGCAGGAAGTAAACGCCTATTAATAGCATACAGATGGCAGGGGTGGGGTGGAGGGGGTGGGATGACCTGTGACCCAGTGACCCCTGGCCCTCACCATCTCTAGCTGCCCGTATCTCTCCCACTGTGCCCCATGTATCTGGGGGCATCATCAGACATTGGCAGAGCTCACCAGTACCCGGGCAGAGGCCCCAGCCCTGGGGACTGCCTCGGGTGTGAGTCCTACCCAGAGGGTCTGTGGGGCTCTGTAGTGAGCAGGGCCTAGGCAGCTTTGACAAAGTTCCCAGGAGATTCTTTCGTGTAGTCAGGGTTGAGGCCAACAGGTCTGTAGTCACAGAAGGGAAACTGAGACCCAGTGTCAGCCCAGACCCTGGGGTGGGCATGTATACCCCGGTGGGTCTCATGTGGGACCCAGCTGCTCACTCCCACATCAGCATTGGGAGGCCCCGTATGAGACTGTGTGTGAGGCTACCAGGCATAAGGGGCCCTGTGGGCAGGGGTGGGGTGCACCTGTGGGCAGGGGTGGGGTGCACCTGTGGGCAGGGGTGGGGTGCACCTGTGGGCAGGGGTGGGGTGCACCTGTGGGTACGGGTGGTGTGTGCACCTGTGGGTGGAGTGGTATGTGTTTCTGTGGGTGGACTGGGGGTGCACCTGTGGGCAGGGGTGGGGTGCACCTGTGGGCAGGGTTGGGGTGCACCTGTGGGCAGGGGTGGGGTGCACCTGTGGGCAGGGGTGGGGGTGCACCTGTGGGTAGGATGGTGTGTGCACCTGTGGGTGGGGTGGTGTGTACACCTATGGGTAGGGGTGGGGTGCACTTGTGGGTGGGGTAGGGGTGAATCTATGGGTGGGCTGGGGGTGCACCTGTGGGTGAGGTGGGGACTCATGTTGATGTTAGAATGCTCAATATTGGGCACTAGTTTTGATAATGATGGTAATAAAGATGAAGGGGAAGGGGAAGTTGTAAAAACAGGAAAACCAAGGCAAGTGTTCCTTGCTTGCCATCTCCCCTCGCTGTTTGCTTTGTTTTGTTTTGTTGGAGACAGCATCTTGCCATGTAGCCCTGGCGGCTGCCTTTGAACATGACATCTTCCCTTCTGGGCCTTCTAAATGCTGGGATTACAGGGTGAGCCATCACAACGCCACACATGAGCCCCCTCCTCTGTCACAGGTTCTCGCTTCATGCATGTCCCAGACCGTACACAAGATAAACTAATCCTGAGTTTCTAGATTAGAGAAGTCCAGGAGGCAAATAGCAAGTGGACAGTGAAGAAGGAACCCTGTTACCACTACCTGAATGGTTGCTATGACTACAACCATATGAGCGACACATGTGGGTGGCCTCTTCTGAGCAGAGAAAAGGCAGAAGAGTTTCAGTTCAAAAGCTAGGCAAACCCTTGCAGGCAGAGGAGAATCCTTGACTGAAGCCTGGGTTAGAACAGCGCTCCCTACAGGTGGAAGGCGTAATGACAAACCGCTAGAGAACATTCAGACAGCAGTAACAAAATGGCAAGGAGAGGTGTCTGGGACACCACGCAAGGCGGAGGAACTCTTGGGGTCTTGCCCAATGATCCCCACCCCACACCAGCATCTCCTCCCATCTGTCCATGTGCTCAGAGCTCTGCCTCTCACCAAATCCCTTTGGACAAAACATTTTGCCCTTGTAGCCTCCATCTCTTCGTCTACAGAATGGGGACCACAGACATCAAACAAGCTAATGAGAAATTGAGCCAGGTTGACATTCAGGGTCTTCAGGAAATGTGCTGCATTGTTGTTGATCTGGCTACTGGTGACCCTCATGAACTTGGAGCCTCTGAGAAACTCCTTGTTCAAATCTGAGTCTACTAGTACCCCCCCCCCCCCACACACACACCTGTCTAAAGCACAGAAACTTTCTCTGCCCTGGAGTCAGCACTGCCCCGGGCCTCAGAGGCCTCTGATACTGCAGCCCGAAGGCAGATGTCTGGCCTGGGCTCCAGGGCCTCAACCTCCCCACAGCCTGCAGAGGAGAGAGAGAAGTCACGGTTTTCTTAATCATCATTGTGTGTGACCTCAGGTGAGTCCCTCTCCTTTCAAGGTTTCAGAGTTTTTGTTTTTACATAAGAGACTGGACATCGGAACATTCATGCGGCCCTCCTGAGGGAGGCAGGAGAATGAGATAAAAGGAATCCAGCCCCCCACTCAGCCAGCCCAGGCTATCCTGCCATTGTAACTCCTTCATCCTCTCCTTATTTCTTCCTCAAATCCCATTTGTCAGAATGAGGATGATGGGAGCCCACCCCATTCAGATGCAGGGGTCAGAAGGGTCTTCCAATGCAGTAAGTACTTAATGGACATAGTTCTTCTGCAGACACATCAGATAAAACGGAATAGGTACAACCTCACGAAGGGGCTGTGTCAACAGTCTGATGTTGCCCCAGGGTGATTGTGAGGCTCTCCACTCAGAGCCCCACAACTTGGGAGGGAACAGTTTGAAGGCCAGTAAGCCAGCATCATAGAGCGGGACAGTAGCTGTCATTTTGTGGTCTGAATCTGGTTTGCCCTAGTCTTGGTATGACCTGCCATGTAAAAACAGCTCTCACATTTTCAAATAGTTCAAAATATCCAGAGCTTGGGAGATGGCTCAGTCAGTACGATGCTTGATGTACACGGTGAGGACCGGAGATTCATCCCCACTGTCCTCTAACAGCCAAGTGTAGCATTGCCGATAATTCCAGAGCTGGGGAGGTAGGGGTGGGATTAACCCTGCTGGCCAGCCAGTCTACCTGAATTGGTGAACTCCAGGTTCACTGAAAAACCCTGTCTCGACTTCTATGCTGAATGTGCATCTTCCCCAAACACATACGAACATGTACAATACACACAGAAACACAAGATCATAGAAAAAGAACACTGGGGTGACAAAATAATAGGAAATCTTAATTTGGCTCTCATATGTGACTTTTTCTTGGCATGTAGTCAGCCTCTGGCACTCTGCCACCTTCTTCAAAGGCAGAGTTGGGGAATTGCAACAGAGTGGCCCACAGGCCTAAAATGTTTATTGTCTGGTTATTTACGGGGAACTACTGCCAACCTCACTACCTGGCAACTGCCCTGTGTTACCTGGAAGACTTTGGCCTTGTGACAACCCGTCTCTGCTATTTCACCAACAGCGACATTCTGGATGTGTTATTCTGCCTTTCCAAACCCCATCTATAAAATTCTCCTAAGTGCTTCTGGCTTTCAGGGCCATTTGTGATAAATAAATACCCACACATTGCCAGATGTGGAAGTCTGTGGATGGCATATGGATCAATGTGTAATTTGTGTCTGTATATGTGTATGTGTGTGCAGTGTACATGTGTGCAGGTGTACATGTGTATGCAGTGTGGATGTGTATAGTATTGCAGGTGTGCATATATGTGCAAGTATGCACATGTATGAAGTGTAAATGTGTACATGTGTATGCAGTGTACATGTATGTGCATATGTATGCATATATGTGTATGCATTCAGTGCATATGTGTATACAGGTATGCATGTGCGCATGTGTGTGTATGCAGTACACCTATATGTTCATATGTACATGTGTGCCATGCATGTCTGTGAATGTGGAAGTCAGAAGGAAACCTCGGGTATTGTTCTTTAGGAGTTACCTTTTTTTTTTTTTTGAGACAGTCTCACATGAAGTGCTGACTGGCCTGGAACTCCTTGTGTAGACCAGGATGACCTTGAACTCACAGAGATAAGCTGCCATCCAAGTGTTAGGGTCAAAGGCATATACCATGATGCCTAGCATCTTGGTTTCTTTTGGCCAGCACATCCCAGTGATCTACCTGTTCACCTCCACAGTGCTGGGATTACAGGCATGTGCTACTTCACCTGACTTTTTAACATGGGCTCTGAGGATGGAACTCGGGTCTTCATACATGCAGGGCAAGTTAACAGATTAACTCATATATGCAAAGAACACAGCTGGTATGGTTTCATGGGATAGCGCTATCCATGGTTATAGGATAATGCTTGCTGCATTTGTTGGCACTTATTTGTTGGCACGTGTAAGCGAGTGACCAGCTGCTTTTGTCAAGGTAGCTCTCATTTCTCATCCCAGGTGGCATCTCCCAGTCCTGCCACCACAGTCATGTCACCTCAACAGGAGGTAGAGAATGGAAGACAGAACCACAAGAACCCCCATACCCACTAATGTTTCATGGACCAAACTCAGACACCTGACCACCACCTAAGACACAGGGAAGGCTGGAAATTCAGCCTTCCTCAGCATGGTGTGTGCGGTGTGCAGGTTCTGTAATCAGGGAAGGAACAATGCTGGGGATGAGCAGGCAATTTCGGCCCAAGTGTGGGTGGACTTTAGGCCTCTCTTAAAGATATCAAGAAAAGTAAGACATTTTAAAGCAGAGGTGATACGGTAATCACTTTTTCAGTGTGTGTGTGTGTGTGTGTGTGTGTGTGTGTGTGTGTGTGTGTTGTGTGTGTGTGTGTGTGTGTGAATCACAGGGTTGCCAGTGAAAAGCCCTGAAGTCCTTGTGCCTCTGAAGTGACCCACAATGCCTTTCTCTGATTTTGTCATGTCTGAACAAAACAACTCCCTATGTTTTCAGCCATTGGACGACAGACATGCTTTCTATTGCTACCAAAATAATTCTTGCTGATGTAGCCCTTTTCTGGCCACACTGCCTGGGTTCAAAGCCAGGCTCGGCCACCTTGTCCATGTGTGATCTGTGGTAATCACTTCCATCTGTGTGGCACACTCCCCACTCCCTCCTGCCCCTCCTGCCAGCTCCTACTCTGAGGTGGAGTCTCATCTTAGCCCTGGCTGGCCTGGAGCTCACTGAGACCAGCCTGTCTCTGCCTCCTGAGTGCTGGGATTTTAGAGGTGAGTCGCCCCTCCTCCCTCCCATCATGGAGGACACTGCAGGAACAGCATCATGTTACTCTCTTTGCGGTTGGCTGAGAGTTCTGTGAGCATTTGCATCTGGGAAAGAAACTGCGAACATTTGTGTAACTTCATTACGTTCTTACAGATGCCCTCAATAAGGGCTACTCTGGGCCATGCTCTCTCCAGCATTGCCCGGGAATTTGCACAGCCCCTGTTCCCACTAGCATGGGGCGTTGTCCATCTGATGTTTGCCAGCCTCGCCCTTCACTGAGTCTGGGTGCATGGGCTCCCATTCAAATGCTTGTGAACAGAGCTAACTCCAACCCTTGCTTCCAATGCATAGGAAGAGTGCTTAACCTGTTGCTTAGTGTAAATGATTGCCAGTCTTAACTCCAAGGTACCATGGCTTGGCATATCTGATTCTCACTTAGCCCACAGTGTGTGCCCAGCACGTATATATGCCCTCGGCCCTCTCCAGCGGCCTGTGCACCTTGCTCATCCCCTCAGCAGTGAGGTGGCCCTGGCAACCCTCCAGCCTCACCTGTGCTCTCGTCGCCTTCCTGATGAAGGTCCTTCCGAGCTTCCCGGTGGCCAAAGAGGCTTTTGAGGATGGCATTGGCGATGGGCAGCATCATGGCGGTGGAGGCCGTGTTGCTCAGCCACATGGACAGGAATGAAGTGGTCACCATCATCCCCAGAATGAGCCTGGGTGGCAAAAAGGGTTTATATTGGATCTAGAACTTGGGGACCAAGGGGGAATATGGTCTAGTTTCCTGACCCTGGGGAGTCTGAGGGGCTATTTTTACAGGAGAGAAGTTAGGGTTCAGAGAAGGCAGATGAGGAGCAAATAGGGAGCAACTGCTAGGCTTCTCTTACTTCACCTGTGGTACGTGTCACGGAGCATGCTGTTCTCCTTCTCACTTGCGTGTGGGTTCTGGGATCTAACTCAGGTCATCACCTGGAGCAGCAAGCACCCTCACCCACGGAACCGTTTTGTCTGCCCTCGGCTTGTTTTAGATCCAAGGAAAACTGGGTTTATTGTGCTTAAAGGCGCCTGGCCATAAAGTCAGTCCAAGCCCTGGGTTTCCCTGCCCTGCTCCCAGGTCCTGAATGGTGCCCATTCCAGAATGAAGTGACCCAGCACTAGAATCTGCCACCTTCTTGTGTTCTGCTCCCACTCCTGCCCGCACCCACTGCTCACACAGCTGGGCATCTCGCCACCACAAGGCCCACCTGAATGCTTCTGTTCCCAGTCTCTGATTGGCCCATACCCCACCAGCAGAATCTAAATGTCATGGGCTTTTCCATCTGTAGCTAATTTAATACACAGTATTAAGTAGGACATAAGTGGAGGCTTTGCCATAGATTAAGTCACGTGGGCAGAATGGTTCATCTCATGGGCCTGGGTTGTTATTTTAAATCATGCAATTAACAACCTTCTAGGAAGAGTGAGAGTTAGCAGACCGCCGCAGGGGTTCATGGGAAAACAATAAGTGTATCTATCTATATATTAAAACATTTTGTGTTTCTTTTTGAGACAGAGGATCTTGGCCTCAGTCCAAGGAGCCTGGTCACACTATTCTAAAATCCCGTGGACAAGGCTGGGGAGCCAGGAGTCCAACTCCATCTCAGGTGACTTTGTATTTTATTTTATTTCTTTTTTGAGATGAAGTCTCACTGTGTAGCGCTGGCTGTCCTGGAACTCACTATGTAGACCAGGCTGACCTAAAACTCACAGAGACCTGTCTGCTTCTACTTCTTGAGTGCTGGGATCAAAGCTACCATGGCTGGCTTTAGATAACTTTAAGAACACAGGGGACACCAACAGCAAACCAACTGTACATCGCACATGAGAGGAAACCGCCGAATGTCACGGAACTAGTAAGCAAACATGTGAGAATGGACAGCTTCTTGGTCCAAACAGGAAGAGCTTGTTTGTCCCCCCCCCCACCTGCCCCACAGACCGCCCTGTGGTGTGACCTGTGACCTTACCTGGCAGGCTGGACTCCAACCAGCATGAGGACCTTGAGAGCGATTCTCCGGTGCAAGTTCCATTCCTCAATGGCACTGGCCATGATCAAGCCGCTGAGGAAGAGGAAGTTGGTGTCGAGGAAGTACTGGGGGCAGACCTTGCTGGAGGGTAGAATGCCCATGAATGGGAAGAGGATGATGGGTAGGAGAGCCGTCACCGACAGGGGCAGGGCCTCTGTACACCAGTATACTGCCATGAGCAGGATGACATACAGGCAGCGACCTTCCTGTGTGTGGGGTGGGGGATGGACACTTGGTCAGTGGCTCATGCATCAGGCCAGAGGTGTTGGGGCAGGGGGAGGGCAGCAAGGTTGATGCTCAGGGAGGCAGTGGGCAGCATCGTCTTGCTCAGCTACAGAATGGGGGAGCTGTCTCTATGCAGCGCAGATGCTTTGGTTGGAGATGTATGAAAACATCCCCATTATCTCTACAGAAAACCCCGAGGAAGAGAACGTTCACGATTTACTTTTATAGAATCGCAGAACGTTCTAGAAAGGCAGCAGGGAAGTGAAATAGAAGGAAACCTGGGGACATCCTGAAGGTGGTCACACTGGCTGGTTTTGTGTGTCAACTTGACACAAGCTAGAGTCTTCAGAGAAGAAGGAGCCTCAGGTGAGGAAATGCCTCTGTAAGATCCAACTATGAGGCATTTTCTCAATTAGTGATCAATGGTGGAGGGTCCAGCCTAGGGTGGGTGGTGCCATCCCTGTGCTGGTATTCCTGGTTCTATAAGAAGGCATGCTGAACAAGCCAAGGGAAGCAAGCCAGTAAGCAGCACCCCCACAGCATCAGCTCCTGCCTCCATGCTTGAACTCCTGTCCTCACTTCCTCGACTAAAGGAGATGATTTGGAAGTGTAAGCAAAATAAACCCTTTCCTTTCCCCAACTTGCTCTTTGGTCATGGTGTTTGGTCACAGAAGTAGAAAGTAAGAGAGTGGTGCAGCAGGTGTGTCCAACCGTTCGATGTTAGGAAAAGGTGCTGTCTACAAAGGTCATGCTTGAAAGCCACATAGTGCACACACACACACACACACACACACACACACACACACACACACACACACATGCGCACACACACACTCACACACAAACTCACACACACATTCACACACACGCACGCACGCACGCCTGCACGCACGCATGCACGCACGCATGAAGAAGGAGAAGGAGGAGAGTCAATGTTTTAAGTAAGGTGAGGAAATCTGCATAGGGCTGCATTGACACCTATCTTGGCAGTTCTACACAGTAGAGTGTGTCTTAAGCTGCTCTCTGGGACATAGAACAGTGTGGTATTTCACAGCTGGTTGCTTGTCATCCCTGGTTGAGGACCGACCGCTCCTTGGAGAATCGACTCCCGGGGTGGGGTAGATTGAACATGCCCCTCCAGCCAGAGAAACTCACCATAGAGGCAGGCAGGTGCCACTGGTGTAAGCGGGAATGGCCAGCAGTGATGGCAACTGCCATCCCTACAAGGACACTCAGCAGTGCCCAATACAAGTAGAGTCTCGAGATGGAACGAAAGAGCCTACACTCATTGAGCTGTTCCCTGCCATTACCCTGCTCTGTGCACTACCTGACGTGAGTCTCGGGTTTAGGAAAGGTGGGTCCTGGGATGCCTGGGTGTAATGTCACTGACTCGTGTGTGCCCTCGGGCCATCTTACATCTTTGAATTTGGAAAAAAGGACACTCGTATAAGGTCCTTCACTTTTATCTTGGGTCCAATGCAAGACATTCAAACTGCTAGAGTCGCAGTCCCTCCAACGTGCTGCTTGGGTGTGGTGCCTTGCTACCCCCAGATCCACCTCTCCACGTAGTGTGGCAGTCACATCCAGGGAGAGGTTGGGTGTGATGAACCTTGGGAATAGGGAGGGTGGGAGCTGAGTGTGAAAAATGCAGATGCTAACATCTCACCTCCTGTGCCCTCTGTTGACTGTGGTGATAATAGGAGGTGGGACCCTTAGAAAAGGGACCAGCACCCCTGTGAGAGTCCCCGGGTCTTTCCTTGGCTCTGTGAGGGGTTCAACACCTCTCTGAGGCTAAGTGCTGTCTTCACTAGATACCCAATCAGTCAGCATCTTAGATATTTGCAGGACTGCTAACCAGAACTGTGGTGTTCCAGCCTTCAGGATTGTGAGGCAATAAACTCACGTAGTTTATAAACTACCCCAGCCAAGGCATTTTGTTTCAGAAGCTCAAATGGACTGAGACCCTCTGCCCAGTTTTACATCATCCCTGCTGTTCACAGTCAAGAAATATTCAACTTCTTCTAGCTTTAGATGCACATTTGGCCAAGACTTCCAAGGAAACGCCCTTCTGACACCAGCTCCCAATAGAAATTGGTGGCCTTTCAAGCAAGACTATGGTGGCACATTGAATGTCATCACTCAAACTTCCTCATGAGAGTCCACTTTCCTTGCCCTAAGCTCTTCATCTTGGGTCACTGTCACACCTGGATTTCAGATCCTGTCTCCAGGACCTTTGAAGAACCACTCGAAGAATGGAGCCTTCCAGGAGACAGCAGCAGATCTCTGAACTGGGGCTTGAGAGGTATTTGGCACTGGGAAAGAGAGGGGATGCCTTCTGCCTGTGCTAGAAGCTTCTTTTGTGTGTGACTCAAAAAGGAGCCGTGTTCTCCGGCTGGACCCAGAGCCTGTAGAAGCCAAACCTAGCTAACAAGGGCTAGCATTGTTTACCCAGCATCCATCTGTAACATTCTCAGGCAGGCAGATGGGAACATGGGTTGTTCTGTTGTGGTTTGGCTTTTGATTTTGTGAAGTACCAGTGACTGAACCTAGGATCTTGCATGTGCTGGGAAACTTTCTAACTCTGAGCTGTGTCTCCAGCCCCCTTTTACCTCTGTAGACTTTAAGACAGGATTTCATTAGCTGTCTGTGTTGGCCTTGAACATTTGTCAGAGCCCAGGCTGGCCTTGAACTTCAACTCCTTCTGTCTCAGCTTCCCAAGTATCTGGGACTACAGGCTTGAGTCACCATGTCTGGTGGGAAATGTGTGTTTTCTTTAAAATGCTTGCAAGTGGATGTGTGTGTGTGCATGGGCATATTGGTGTGTGTGTAGAGGCTAGAGGCTGACCTTAGGATTCATCAGTAATGTGGTCTACCCTCATCAGCTGGAGCTCATAAATTAGGCTAGAGTGTCTGGCCAGTATGCTCTCAGGCCTTCCTCTCTTGACTCTCCAGTTCTAGGATTACAAGCAGAAGACTCCACACTCAGCTCTCTGTGTGTGTCCTGGAGACTGAATTCAGGTCCTCAGGGTTGCAAGGCAAGCAATTCACCTACTGAGCCATCTCCTCCCCAGTCACAGTTCTTCAGTAGGTTCATTAATGTGGTTCAAAAAGAAAAGAGTTACTCCACACCCAGAGAGTGTGCAGTGCGTGCTACATAGGCAGAACCACTGTAAAAGGGAATTTACTAGCGGCTGATCAGGCCTCATGTAATATCCATATCAGAAGGCCAGGCATAT
>JANBXA010000391.1:5075000-5127500 GCA_030556225.1 Cricetiscus sungorus | reverse complement strand
TTAAGACAGAGCAGACCTTTTAAGCACAGGGTCCTTGGATCCTCACAATCCATCCACATATCGATATCACCTTCAGTATTGAAGGTGTGAGCACTCCCTCAGCGTGTCCACTCATTACCAGAGGTAGTGGCCACCAATTTAAACCACTTTAGGCCGGGCATGGTGATACATGCCTGTTACCCCAGCACTCAGGATGACTGAAGCAGGAAGACAGAGGGAGAGCCTGAGCTACAAGACAACAAAAAACAATCCAGAAGAGGTAGGTTCTGTCTTGTTCGTTTTCTGGTCCACAGTTTCCTTTGATGAGCAAATCCATTAATAGTGTGAGATTCCACAGAAAAGCGCTTTGAAACATCTCTTGGGAATTCCGGTGCCTTTGCACACAGTACTTTCTGTCCCTAGGAGCCTGTGCCACACTTTACCATTCCCCACCCTTCCCCGTGGCCCTTGAGACACTGAAGCCCTGTCCTGGCTCTAAGCTACCCTCCAGTGGGGCACCTTCCTGGCGAAGCATGGCCCTTTCTTCACAGCACCGTCAGAAAAGCAAGTCTGATTCGTGCAGGGGCTGTGGCCAATTTCACAAGAGCCCACCACCTACTCCACTGGGCTCTGCCTGTGAGCCCGCACGCCCTGGTTTGTACCGTTTCTTCATCCCGTGGCTGGTATCTACTGACCTGAGCAAAGCCCTGTCTGCACAGAACTCAGGGGTAGGAGGAGGAGAGATTATGGGCCACGGACCAGCATTCAAGTCCGGCTAGTGAAAAGACACCTAACCTGAGAGAATCCCAGTGCACAATGCATGAGTGAGGATGAACTCTCTAGAGAGAGGCCTTTGAAATGAGACTGAATGAGGAGCTGAGCAGAGGCTCGGGCAGCATGGCACAAGCCTGTCAGAGCTGCCCTTTCTTAGTCAGAGCCTCCAATCTCACCTGGACCTAAGGTCTGGGACAGACCTTTGCTCTGGTTCTCACTTAGTAGGACCAAGGGTCATGTGGAGCCCACACTGGCCCCAAACTTACTATGTAGCCATTGTCGGCCTTGAACTCCTAATCTCCCTTCTTTTACTTCCTGAGTGCTGGGATTCCAGGCATGCATCCATGTCCTAGAGCACAGATTCTGTACCTTCCCCTTCCCCAGCCTGCTCTGTGGGGCGCCTTGGGCTCACCCTTGCACACAAGAGCAGAGTCTGCATTTGGTTACTGTCCTTGATTTAGTGAAAGTCATGCCAGGGCTACCGTGACACACTGGCCGGTCCTTCTCATGGGAAGCACTGTAATCCCTCCACCAAGCCAAAGGGCCAGCTTCAGCCCTTAGGTCGGACCTCGCCACAGGGATTAAAGTCTTTACACAAAGCATTCAAGGGAGGGGAGAAAATGCCGTGTCAGAAAGTTAATTTTTGAGCTGGAGAATGATTTCCAGGCAGCCCAGGTGACTTTTCCCCCTTGGTCCAGGATGGCCCCTTTGCCCATGAGGGAAAGAGAAGGAAATGGCCGAGGGCAGGGGCTCACGGGACACCAGACCCACCTAAGACCTCCTTTGCTCTGGGCAGCTTCTCTGGGGTCTTTGTCAGGATGTGTGTGGGCAGTAACCAGGATGGGGGTGGGGAGCCAGGCAACCCTTGGGGGATCAGGAAGTGGGCCAGCTGCTCACAGTGATGCCTGCTGCCTCCTGAGACTCGTGCAGGCCCCAGGAATGCACAGCCACTGCGAGGCCCTTGGGGCTCCAGCAGGGAAGAAGCCAAGCCGGGCTGGAAGGGTCAGGCTTAGGGACTCAGACTGAGGTGTGGCCAAGTCACCTCCTTTTCTGGAACTGTTGGCTCACAGATAGCGTGGAAACAATGACATCCTATTACCACCATGATGACAGGCAGTCCCCAGCAAAGCAGGTTTGGGGCCCGTGGGGACAGCAGTAGACAGGGAACTGAAAGGGAGGTAAAAATCCTGGACCCATAGAAACTTGTGGCTTAAGAGTCGACACCCAGTGCCATGGTGCCTGGGTTGGAACCCTGCCTCTATCATTTAACTCTTTTCAGGAGGATTTCAACATCCTAGCTCAGCTGTTGTGAGGGCTCTCTATACCTGGCAGCTGGGAACAGTGCAGAGTCAGCCACATTTGTACACTACAAATGTGGGGCCACTTCCTGCAGATGACGTCACTTTGTGCACATTCCTTGCCTTTTTTATGTTAGGTTTGCCCTTCCTGGTGGCCTAACACTCTGGAGGCTGAAGCAGGAGGATTGAAAGTTTGAGGCCAGCCTGGATACATTATAAGACCCCCCCCCCCTCTCGGTTTTTTTGAGACAGGGTTTCTCCGCATTTCTTTGGAGCTTGTCCTGGAACTCACTCTGTAGACCAGGCTGGCTCAAACTCACAGAGATCCACCTGCCTCTGCCTCTCAAGTGCTGGGACTAAGGGCATGTGCCACCAATGCCCAGCAAGACTTGTGTCTAAAACAAAACCAAACAAATGAGGCAGGCATCAGACTCATCCTTCTGACCCCTGCAATGAACTGGAGGTCTTTCTGTGGGGTGGAAGTGATGGCTGGGCTATCATTTAGACTCAGCTGCTGAAGGGAAGGGCGATTGCAGCACAGACCACTAGTCTGGGGATAGGCCCTGGTCCAGCAATATAAATAAGAACCCAAGAGAAACACGGTCCACCAAGCTGAGAAGCAGCCTAGTCAGAGGCTTCCACTTGTAAACAAGGGGCCTGTGAAGGCCTCGGAGGCCCAGAGACAAGGCCAGGAGGCCTCATCTAGTCCTAGGTGCAGACTCCATGCCACAGCTCCCAGACTTCAAGAGCTCTGGGCCAAGTGTTTGTCCCTTCTGAGCCTCCTGCACCTGTCTACACGTCTGACTCTCAGCTTCCTCTGTTCCCCCTGTCTGTCTTAGAGAAAGCAGCTAAGCCCCACTGGGCTCTCAAAAGGGGACCGAGGAGGGTCTTGTTTGGGGGGGGGTGTGCTGCTCCCTGCCCCCACACAGCAAAGCACTGACCCCTGGACTCATTAGCAGATGTCCCAACAAGTTCAAGCTTCTAGAGCCATTCATTAAAAGTGCTCCTGGGGCAGCTCCCACTCTCTGGCTGCCCAGGCCTCACTAATCATTCACAAGCCAGCAGGCAGGCAGGCAGGCAGGCACCAGTCAGGAGTGGCCCCAGATCAGAAGCCTGACTCAACCCTGGGGCAGACTGTGGCCTTCTGGGAAAGAAGCTGACTCACCGTGTGACCTTGAGCAGCTCCTCCCGTCTGTACCTCAGTTTCCCCAACTGTCCCGGAATCCCATCAACTCTAAACATGGGGCCAGGAGGTGCATCCCACCCTTGGCGGTCCAGTCCAGCCAGGAAAGTTGACCTGCTCTGGCTTGGGTGAAACCCATCCCCAATGGGATGACCTTCAAATCCCACCTAGGCTGTTCCATTCTGGGATCAGGGACCCAGGGAGTTAGAGGCAGAAAGGCTAGACATTCAAGGTCATCCTTAGCTACATGGAGAGTTCAAGGCTAGCCTGGGCTACATGAGACCCTGTCTTAAAAACAAAACCAATGAATGTTGACTTTGTATTCAGAACATTTATCTGAGACCCTGTCTCAAGAACAAAACAAAAGATTGCTTCCTTTGACTTTGTATTTGCCAGTGTGACTGCTACGGGTGCAAGCCAGAGCATGATGGACAGGTCTAGTGTGTCTTGCATCTGTGCAGAGGTGAGCGTGGTTAGGAAACTGAGGCTGTGATGATGAGCCTGGCTGCCACTCAAAGCGGGAGGGGGATCTTAGCCCAGCCCTGATGCTTCATGGGTCAGATGCCCTTATCTTGTGTCCATGGCTTCCCAGAATGGGGCCATTTGCCTCACCTCAGTGATCTTCCACTGTCCTACCTAGGAACCTGGTCCTGTGCTCCCAGGCCTGTCCCTGGGACTCTCGAGGTCCCCCTTGACAGGCAGCCTCTACTTACTCACAGCTCTTCCCTCTCCAGGGCTCTGGGCTTTGGGCCAAAGATAAGGACAAGAGAGTGGCCACTGAGGGTTTTCTCCACACAAGCGCTATCTCCTTCCAAGCAACCCACTAGGGCAGATGAGCCTTATTCCAGCTTAGAGGAGAAGAAAGGGAGCTCTGGGAGAAGTGAAGAGACTAGGAGGGTACAGGGGTGAGCTCCATGCCCCCATTAAACCCCCAGCCACTGGCTCACTGTCATGCAAATATCTCAGTGCTGCTGAGGGCTGCCCAAGCACCTCTAACAGGCCTTGTTCCTTCAGTTTCTTAGATACACAAACCAATTTTCCCCTCATCCTTGCCAGCTGCTTACCGGCAGTCTTTCTGTTTTACAGAGGCGGAAACTGCAGCATAGAGAAGCTGGTAACTTTCCCAAGTTCAAACAGCCAGGAAGTGGACGAGCATGACTGGCTCCAGCCATGATCCCACCTGCTGCTGGAGTCCATACCCAACCCAGAAGTAATTCTGCGGATCTCAGGAGGCAGATTCTGCTCAGTCCACAGCAAAAGAACCTCGGCGGCGGCGGCGGCGCGGCGGCGGAAGAGGTTTCACGTGCTCTTCCACTTCACGGGCGGCTCAGCTCGGACAGTGGGCAGAGCCATCTAGAGGTTCCCTCTTGCTGGAAGGGGAGACTGAGGCAGGGAGGGCTAGGCCAGAAGCACACTCGGGGTGATTGTCTCAGCCACGGCAGCTCAGCTCAGTTGCTGAGCTGTATCAACCCCAGCCTGTGGCTCCGGAGTCTGTCTTCAGGCCCCTGGAAAGATGGGCCCATTGCTCCGAGGAGCAAACAACCCTGGTGGTATGTTTATCTATCGCCTGGAGGTGTGGCTTCAGGCCAGCTCTAGATGGCTGCCCCACTGCTCCCGTGCATTGGGAAGTGAGGTGAAAGGGGCATCTGTGCTGGACAGGACGGGGACATTGAAGAAGGCTGCCAGGGGAATGATGAGTCAATTGCATGCTAAGCTGGGACTCTGGAAGTGTCTGGGGCTCTCCAGAAGCAGATATTATGGAGACTGGAATGGACATAGGTAGTCGAGGCGGAGGTGGGAAAGGGAGCTTAGGCTTGGCCATTGGGTTTGAGCCCTGGTTTTTCAGCCAGCTGTACAATGCTGAGCTTCTCTGTGCTTTGGTTGGTCATGCCATCTATGAGTGCAGGATGGCCCCAGCATCTGCCAGGTGCCCCGGGGAAGTAGCCCTGTCTCACACACAGTTTCCCTAGAAGTCTGGCTTTGTCATTAGCAAAGCTGGGCCACAGTGGGACCAGCAAGCCTTGGGTGCTGCTTGCTTCAGAGGGTCATGGGAAGGTAAGCGCTGGGAAGCGTGGATCATCCTGGCTCTTCTTGCCCTGACCATCTCCAGGCTCAAGCCCTCTGTCTTCTGTGGGAGAGAAGCTTTCTCTGCCCCTTTCAACCTCAACTTGCCCTGTGTGGAGCCAGAAGCACCGGGGAACCTCTCATGCTCCGAGCAGAGCATTCAAGAGAGACACAGAGGCATGGTGGCTTCCTGAGCCACTGTCCACTCTGTTGATGACTTCTGGGGCTTGAACCATGGGGGGCAGTAAGGTCTGGGAAAATAGTAGAGACCCACCATCTTTCGTGTAACAGGATGCGCCATGACCCCTTAGTGTGCTTCTGGCCCTTCTTGCCTCAGTCTCCCCTTTCAGCACTCAGATCTGCTGGGCCTCCAAGCTGAGCCACCCAAGGAGGAAGTGGAACCCTTTCTGCTGCAGGTCATTTCATTTCCTCTACCGGAACCTTCCAGTGTGAGGAGGCAAAGGTACCGACCGTGAAGGGCTTAGCCCAGCACTGTACACAGGGCACTGACCCGGCTGCAGGGTCTGAGGCCCTTGAGTGCAGACCGCCACGGTTCAGCCACGGCTTCCTCTTGTGTTAACCATACGTATGGACAGAGGAGTTGCTGACCTTGCCCCATACGCCAGTACACCCATTTCTAAACAGAGTTGTGATGAGTGAGGAAGCCAATGCATGGCTACAGTGTAACTTGGGATCTGGCATGTGGCATGTCCTCAAAAGATAGTGACCTTGTTGCTCCCATCCACCGTTCTCCAGGGACACAGTGATCATAGTGCCCTGTTCACACTGAGCTTCTGTAGATCAAGGATGTATGGGGGCAAGAGGGGTTATTAAAGGGATCCGGAGACCAGTGCCTCCCACAGATATCCTTGCAGCAGTCACGTGGCTCTGATGTGACAAGGGGCAGCTGTTGACAAGGCTGAAGGGAGAGATGCTCCCTGTGGCCTGCAGTAAAGGCAGGGTCACATCCCTGTACCTTATTCTCTCCTGTACTCTCCAAGAAAGAAACTAGGAAAAAAAATCCCATTCAAAATAGATTCCCTAATCAACCACTTGACCAAATTAACACAAACCAAAGAAAAGAAAGGACTCCACATTGAAAATGTCAAGAAATCACAGAAGATACCAGAGGATAGGAAGACCACCCATGTTCCTGGATTGGCAGAACTAATGTTGTGGAGATGGCTATGCTACCAAAACTAATGTGTGGATTTAATGCAATACCTATCAAAGTTCTAGTGTCACCCCTCACCAATCTAGAAAAACAAACAAAAGCTCACATGGAAGCATAAATAGCCAAAGGAACTCTAAGGAGTAGGAACATAGTTGGAAGGATCACCACATCTGACCTCAAATTGTACTACAGAGCTATAGTGACAAAGAGCCTGGTGTTGCATAAGAACAGACAGAATAGATCAGAACAGAATCAGGACCTGGAAATAAACCGACAAAGCTATGTCCATCTAGGTTTTGACAAAGGTAGCAAAATGAACATTGGAGAAAGGACAGCTTGTTCTACCAGTGCTAACAAAGCTGGGTGTCCACAATTAGCTTCATAGCTTTCACCTTGCCTGAAAATCAGTTTGAGATGGATTAAAGACCTTGATTTTAAAATTCAAAATGTTGAACATTCCAAACAATAGCCAAAGGAATACTCCTCAAGGCAGCAGGGCCAGCAAAGACTTTCTGACAAGAACACCTACAGCCTGGGAGTCAGCCCCAAGTACCAACAGCTGGAACTCCATGGAAATAAAAAAGTCAGCACACGGAGAAGAAAACAGCCAACAGAGTTAACAGTCAGCATGGGAGGTTTGCAGAATGGGTGGCAATCTTTACCAGCTCTGCTTCAGACAGAAGCTAAAGCAGAGTTTACAAAGAACTGCAGAAATTATTGGGGGGGGGTACATGCCTTTAATCCCAGCACTCTGGAAGCAGATCTCTGTGAGTTTAGGCCATCCTGGTCTACATAGCTACACAGAGAAACCCTGTCTCAAAAAACCAGAAAGGAAGAAAGGAAAGAAGGAAGGAAGGAAGGAAGGAAGGAAGGAAGGAAGGAAGGAAGGAAGGAAGGAGACACTGCAGGAATTAAATGTCAAGGAAATAAAATTGCCAATCATCAAATGGGTAATGAAATGAATAGGCAGTTTTCCAAAAGAGAGAAAGAAACACAAATAGCCAATCCCTAATTTTGAAAGTCTTCAATATCCCTAAATCAGCAAAATGCAAATGATAGGTCGAGGGGTTTTCTGGGTATATCCCAGGATCAGAATATCTGGCTCATGCTAGTTCTATTTAAAATGTTTTGAGGAACCTTCAAATATGTTTCCATGATGATCCTATGAATTTATATGCCCACCAGCAGTAAATAAGGGTTCCTCTTTCTCCACATTCTCTCCAACATTTTTGTCAGATTTCTTTAATATTTGTAATATTTATTTCTGCAATAGTAGTAGGTGCTTTTAACTACTGGGACATCTCTCCAGCCCCCATGCTGTCATGTTTCTCCATGAAAACCATTGTGACTGGGGTAAGGGGCTATCTCAAAGTAGTTTTAATTTGCCGTGAACCAGCCAGGGCAGCTCAATGAAATGCCTGAACCATTCTATAGCCACAAATGGAGGTGTCCTGAACATCGCTGAGCTGGTGTGTGAGTCTTGAGCTGTAGTCTTTAAAGAACTTCTGTGGGTGAGGGTGGGTCCTTCCCTGTAGCCTCCTGGGTTCCAGCATTTCCCTTCAGAAGAGCTCGATACATTGAACATTGAGGCTCCTCTCAGCCCAGCCTACAAATTAAGGTACCCTCAGGAAACAGTCCCCGCCAGGCTGGCTGGCAGAGGCATGTTCGCCTGAAGAGCCCTTCTCCAGTGACTTCATCCTTTGGGATGCTGCTTGCCTGGCGTGGGTTTCAGAGACACACAACATAGATGCTGGCTCCCTTACTAGGCACCTGTTGTCACCAGGCAGTTCCATTTTCCTGGCAAGTGGGTTCCACTGAGCTACTCTGCAGGGGAGGGGGCTGAGGCTAGAGAGGGAAAGCTTGCCAGGAGGCTGCGTGGCCACATGAATCTCTTCCCAAGCCCCAGGTGCACCTGCACTGGAAGCAGACTCATGGCATGCTGTCTTCAGGGTCTGGGGGTATCAGAACCCTTGGCTCATCAGTGCAGAGAGCACCATCCTGGGAGGCTGGGTCAGGACACTTGATCTAGCCCCCTGCTGCGTCACCAGGAACCATGTGGGCCTGTTTACACACCTGGCAGAAGTATGGAGAAGTGGAAAGCTGGCCAGGCCTCAGAGGACTATGGCCGAGCCCCAGAGCTAGGGGTGCCCACAAGGGATGGGGGGCTGGCCACCTTGCTAGGAGGACTGCTAGGTTGCTCTCGAGTTCCCCACTGAAGAGCCCAGGACCGCTGGGCCTGGGCCCCCTGACCTCTGTCTCCCAGCCAAAGAAGCAGGAGCTGTTGTTTTCAGTTCAGATGTGCCACAATCCAGATGTGGGCAGGGGTTTGAAGAGGCAAACACTTTCTGCGTTTACACCCAAGCTTGGCCACTCTGCTGTTGCCAAGTGCCCTGCATGAGTCAGGCAAAGTTCAAGACCTTAGGGACACAGGGAACCAGAGCAATGAAGCTTTGCTCTGATGCTGCCCTCACCCCAGAGAGAGAGAGGGCACTGAACAAAGCAACAGACCGTGCATGACTCTGTGCAGACAACGTAGCTTTGGCGGGTGAGTGGGTCAAGATCTTTCAAAGTGCACATCCAGGAGGACTCCCCGGAGGTGGTGCCGTTGGGCCTAAGACCTCAATAACCACATATCTAGCTGCAGCAGATTGGGGCAAGAGAGTTCCAGAGCAGAGCAGGTGCAAAATTCCTGAGGCAGGCACACACGCCAGCCTCCTGCTCAGAGGGACTCCAACTCCAGGCTACTGTTCACCTCCCTAAGTCGCTCCAGGGCCAGACACCATCTGGGGACAGCCTTGTGTCCCCAGAGCCCACTGAGGTACTCCCAGCAGCCAGCCTTAACCTGCAGCCCTGCCTTGGCTTTTGTTCCCATGAAAGAGGCGCCAACTGCCCTTCTTCCCACCCTCTGCCTCCTGCAGGCCCTAGGCTTCCGGGTACCTGTGGCGGCATGGTGGCTTGCTCCTGTTTCTAGGCACCCATGAGTGTGACACGCTTCTTCCTCCGAGACAGTCACTATGTATCTAGGACCTCACTGATAAACCCCAGCACCGTGAGGAGAGGTGGCAGGTAGATGACAGCCCGGTACAGGGCAGGACCTGAAAGTGACTCAAGGCCTCTGCTAATGTTCCCCTGC
Organism: Cricetiscus sungorus; assembly: GCA_030556225.1. Classification (NCBI taxonomy): domain Eukaryota; kingdom Metazoa; phylum Chordata; class Mammalia; order Rodentia; family Cricetidae; genus Cricetiscus; species Cricetiscus sungorus. Next base: position 5,117,895 of record JANBXA010000391.1, on the reverse strand, counting down.
CTTGAGTGGAGGCTGCCCTTTCTGACATCACGGGATCCATTCCATTGAAAATAATGCCATGCACATGGTAGGCTCTCAGCCAGACTCAGAGTAGGTGCTCAGCCACTGTGGCTTCTGCCAGTTCCTACTGTCTGGGGTCAAGGTGCCCTGAGGCTTAGTGTGGGGCAGTCGGAGACCCTCTTCCCTGCCTCTCCCAGCATTGACCTGCCCTCCTTCCCCCTGTCCCTACTCCATCCAGGCCAGAAACAATCGATGAGACAGATGTTTTCTGGCTTGCCAGCCTGACCCAAGGGGAAAGCACCATGGTACATAAGGCAAAAGGCCTGGGGAAACAAACAAGATTGGCTCAGCCCGGGAAGCGCCCTGCAGCAGTCATCAGCCAGCACTCAGAATCAGGCCCCAGGATCTGCATGGGGTGGGCAGGGAGGACCCTGGGAGCTCAGGAGCTCCTCTCCAGGGTCACAGGAGGATTTGTGAGTAGCGCACCAGGAGCGAGCGAGCGAGTGCTTGGCTGCTTACCAGCATTCCTTTGTTCTCTTATGCAACATGTATTTGCTGAGTGTCTACTACACGTCGGGCCCTACGCTGGGCTGGGCTGAAGACTGTGACACGGTAGGGACAGGGAACCCTGCCCTCGTAGGGCTGGCCTGCCTTGGGGGATTGTGGATGGCAATCCAGCAGACACATCTGATGACAGAGTTGTGAGGGAAAGGGACAGAGAATAGAACAAGGTGTGTGTATCTTTCGTTTTCTCTTTTAGATGGGACCTGAAGGGTGGTGAAGCCCTTGGAGGAGGTGAGCCACGAGCATGAAGTGAGGGAGTCAACCTCGAAGTCTCCTCAGGAAGAGGTGGTTCAGACAGAGGGAAGAACACTGCAAAGACCCTGGGATGAGAGCCAGTTCCGAGGCCACCTTCTTCCCCTTAGTTTCTGCCACCATGTCACTTTGCAGCTCTAATACCACCTGGTCCATCCTATATGACTTACGAGATAATGGCCCACCTAGAATATGGGCGAGGGTGTTCCCTTCAGTGTGTCACCTCTGTGAAGTCCCATTCCCATATAACACACAAGGGCGTTGGGTCCCAACATCTTTGGTAACCATTGTGCAGAGACTTCCTGAAGTTAGGAGCCACCAAACATCATGTGGGTGGACCCTACGTTTTCACAGGAGGACAGTGAGCAGCTAGGGCCCCCAGCACTGTCACAGCCACCCAGCAGGGCAGGAGCCCAGGCCGAGTCCAGCAGATGAGGTACAAAAGGTCAACACAGAAGACGGGGCAGGACACAGAGGCTTGACGGCTGCCTGGCTGTTCCCACGTCACCTCTTTCTTCCCTCCTGTCACTTCTAAAGCCAAGTCTGCTCCTAGTGCTGGTGCACCCTGCCATATCCCCTCATGACTGGCACCTTGAGAGACCCTTCTCAGGCCCTGGGCTTCGGGGAGGCACTGTGTGGCCAGGATCACCAGGCCCCAGAGTCTGTGCGTGCGTTGCTGTCTCTGTTCGTTCAGTCATCGCAGTCCTGGATTTTCATGCACAGGCCCCACACAAAGGCCGCCCTGTAAGTAGGTACGTCTAAGTCTTCTGGAAAGGGGAGGGGGCAGCCTGTATTCTTCTAAAGAGTAAACAAGAGGAATGTGATCAAGTAAATAACAGAGTCATGCCGGAAGGTGCCTGCTGCGGTGGAACTTACAGCAGGAGGCAAAGTCAGACCCCATTCCTAGCATTCTGAGAGTCAACGCGCGCTCGTGTGTGTGTGTGTGTGTGTGTGTGTGTGTGTGTGTGTGTGTGTGAGAGAGAGAGAGAGAGAGAGAGAGAGAGAGAGTGTCTGTCTCTGTGTGTGTCTGTGTGTATGTGTGAGAGTGTGTGTGTGTGTGTGTGTGAGAGAGAGAGGTGTGTGTGTGTGTGTGTCTGTCTCTGTGTGTGTCTGTGTGTGTGTGTAAGAGAGAGTGTGTGTCTATGTGTGTGTGAGAGAGAGAGAGAGAAAGAGAGAGAGAGAAAGAGAGAGTGTGTGTGTGTGTGAGAGAGAGAGTGTGTGGTGTGAGAGAGAGAGAGAGAGTGTGTGTGTGTGTCTGTCTCTGTGTGTGTCTGTGTGTGTGTAAGAGAGAGTGTGTGTCTATGTGTGTGTGTGTGAGAGAGAGAGAGTGTGTGTGTGTATCTGTCTCTGTGTGTGTCTGTGTGTGTGTGTGAGAGAGAGAGTGTGTGTGTGAGAGAGAGAGAGAGTGTGTGTGTCTATCTCTGTGTGTGTCTGTGTGTGTGTGTGTGTGTAAGAGAGAGTGTGTGTCTGTGTATGTGTGTGTGTGAGAGAGAGAGAGAGAGAAAGAGAGTGTGTCTGTGTGTGTGTGTGAGAGAGAGTGTGTGTGTGTCTGTCTCTGTGTGTGTGTATGAGAGAGAGAGAGTGTGTGTGTGTCTGTCTCTGTGTGTGTGTGTGTGTGAGAGAGTGTGTGTGTCTGTGTGTGTGTTTGTGAGTGTGTGTGAGAGATGTGTGTGTGAGAGAGTGTGTGTGTCTTTGAGTGTGTGTGTGTGTCTGTGTGTGTGTATGTGTGTGTGAGAGAGTGTGTGTGTCTGTGAGTGTGTGTATGTCTGTGTGTGTGTGTCTGTGTGTCTGTGTCTGTGTGTGTGTGTCTGTGAGTGTGGTGTGTGTGTGTGTGTGTGTGTGTCTGTGAGTGTGTGTGTGTATGTGTGTGTGTGAGAGAGAGAGTGCGTATGTCTGTGAGTGTGTGTGTGTGTGTGTGTCTGTGAGTGTGTGTGTGTCTGTGTGTGTCTATGTCTGTGTCTGTGTCTGTGTGTGTTCACATATAAGCAGGTGCACACATGTCAGCTCACCTGGAGGACAACCTTTGGTGCCATTCTCAGGAAGGCTGGCCACCTCCTTGAGATAGTCTTTCACTGGCCTGGCTGGCCAGTGAGTCCCAGGGAATCCCCGTCTCTGACTCCTACAGTGAGGGACCACAGGTGTGCACAATCATGTCCACATTTTCTCATGCATTCTGGGGATTGAACTCAGGTCCCCACACTTCCAAGGTGACAGCTTTATGATCTGAGCTGTCTGCCCCACCCGCCATGCCCAGCCCTTCCTTGGCTACGGTGAAATGCTGTATGTGGAAAGCATCAGCAGGGCCTGGACACAGAAGTGTTGACCCACAGGGCTGGACTCCTGTTTTCCCAAGAATCCCACCAAGGTCTTGCACAATCTGGTCAACTTGTCGACTAATTCCCAGGGCCAGGAGACAAGGGACAGTCCCTGGGGTGGTATTCAGTAGCTGTGTGATATCAGGAAGGTGACAACTTCCCTGTCTCATCTCCTCATCTGTGAAGGTGAGAGTGGCCATCGTACTCCCTTCTTAAGACTGTGGGAGGGAAATGTTATGATGGTCCCGGCCACGCTCACTAGCTATCCAGGGCGACCTGTACACTTCCACCTCCTGAGATGGCCATTGGTGGAAAACATAGCAGGCTCTTGACTTCCGGAGTTGCTAGCAAGCCCCTTGGGCCCTGGAAAAAGATGCCCAGGTTCTAGGAATTGTAGGTCTCCATTCCTCTATTCCTCTCAGCTCAGACCTTCCGCCCCAGTCTAAGAAATAATGCCAGGAGCCTCTCTGTCCCCGACCCCAGCTGCTCGCAGCAGACCAGCTCCATCTGGACCCGTGACTCCTACCACATCAGGAACATGTGGCCCGAGGGAATCACAGAGGTTGACCCACGGCTGAGCTGGGGCAGCTCCATTCTTCCACAACAACCAAATGGCAGGCTAGGCCCTCTGAGTATCTTCCCTTGTGTGGCACCTGCCACTCTCAAGCATTTCCAGGCCACACTTGTCCAATGCCACCTGAATGGTGGCCTCAGCGTGCCTTGAGCTTAGAGACTTCCAGAAGGCCATCTGATGGCGAGGGAAAGGGGGAAGATGCTACAGATGCCCTGAGCTTTGATTAGCATCATCAGATTGGCCCATCAGCCTTGGGGAGGCCGTATCTACACTGCCTGCAAGCTACAGACCCAGCATCAGCAACAAAAAGAGAGGCTGTCCATGGAATCACACTTCAGATCAGGCAAAGAGTAGAACAGGCTAGCCCTTTCCAGACAGGGCTTGAGGAAAACTATGTAAAACACTGAATACACAGGGGTCAAGCCTCCTCGCTCAAGCTGACCCACCTGCCTCCCAAGAGGAGACCCTTTCTTGTCAGTCACTCAGAAGCAGTGACATCTAGGGCCATATAGAGTTCTTACTAGGGAGCCACCAACAAGGTCCTTGCTGGATAACTAAGGTGCCAAGTCCAATGTGCACAGCCCTACTAGACATGTGTGATCTTCTGACACTGCCACAAGATGTCATTTATAGACACTTGAGAACCCACCACTAAGTTACCCAAAAACTAGAATATAAAAATCTCACGATGCTTTAAGTTTGAGATTTGTGTTGGGCCTTGCTGAGCCTTCCGCTCCTTACTTGTCACATATGAAGGCAAACCAGTCACTTCCCGATAAAGTGGACAGTGGAGGAGACTGCTGCGAGCCTAGCCCGAGACCCTTCCCCATCGGGTTGGCCAGTCCACCATACTCCCCGCTGTCCACTTGTCCAATACAGGGTCAGGTGGCTGTGGCTGTCCCAATCAGTTAAAGTCAGGGTGGGAATGTCTTTTCTCTTGGTGAGACTTCCTCGGAGACCCACACCGGTGGATCTACTCATGGGCTTCTGGTTTCGTTTTGGGGGGCAGAGCACACATCAACTGTGGGACCCTTCAGCTTCTATATGTCCATCACCCCTACCCAGACCTCTGCCGGCCCCAAGACCAGGATCCCAGCGTGATCTTCCACCTTTCCCCCAGCCAGTTGCACCAGCCTCAACCAGCCTCCCACTGGTCCCCAAAGGCAAAGAGAAGATGACCCCATTTCAAAGCCAAGGAAAGGGAGACCCCGAGAGGGAAGGAGGCTGGGGAGTCCTTAGCCAGAGATTCGTCTTGGCAAGGATGGCCTAGCCCTTCTGAGGTCATTTATTTGCTCTCTTCAATGTCAACAGGGTCTGATGGGCTGGAGAAGTGAGCGCTACAGAGCCCGCTGTACTCGGCCTGGGGTCACTGTTCCTTGTCAGGCATGCTGGAGGCCTGCAGGCCGCTCCTGGGGTTCAGCTGCTTACCCTTGGGTGTCACGCATTAAATGACACCTTCAGCTCTCCTTTGCTTTGTGGAAATTGACTAGTTCCCTCTGTGCTTTATTGAGGTGGCCAAGTACATTCTGGAACAGGAGCCCTAGCCTTGCATCCTCTGGGTGCCCAGGCTGGAGCCTTCCCTCCGAGATCACACTGAACTCTGGAAACAGCAAAGGCCCTGAGTGTCAGCACTCGGGTCCTCGCTCGGAGTCACCCTGAGAGTGCCCCTTGGTATCTCCAAGCCTTAGTTGTCCCAGCTTGAGCGGGGCCTCTGATGAGATTTTCCAGAAGTGATGCCTCCTCTAGGAAGTGCTCAGCAAGGTGTCAGTCTCCAACCGTTGGGCAACTTGGTACAAGGCGAAAGCAGCCGGCACGCATTAAGCACTTACTATACACCAGGCTAGTTCTAAGACACTGACATGTATCAACTCTTTCATATTCACCGTGAGCCCGTGTTGCCTTATCACATCCCCACTTTTTAGATAGGGGTAAGCAAGCCAAAGTTCAGAGAGGTTAAGTGACTGGCGGCGGGTCACTCAGTTGTCATTGGGAAAGACGGTGGGGGGAGATGCCCCAGTAGCACCAAACAAGCGGTTAGAGCTCAAAATCTAGAATTGCCTTAGAAGTAGAGAAAGTCGGAGGGCGGGGAGAGGCAAGGAAGGGAGCAGAGGGGCCGGTGCTCCTAGTGGGAGGCAGGCTCAAAGGGGGAGGGTCCAGGCCCGGGGCCACCGTACCTTGGGCGGCAGGGCGAAGAGTATAGGCAGCAGAGCCAGCGGCACCAGCACCAGAACCAGCAGGCGCCGCGCGCTCCACACCTTCTTGGCCAGCGCCGCCAGCGCCGCCATCCGCGCGATCGCCGAAGACCGGGCGGTCCGACTGCCCCTCAGCGGCGGCCGGGCAGGGACCTAAAGCCCCGAGGGGCGGGGAGGAGCCCCGAGGAACCGCCCCGGGCCGCGCCTCCTGGGCGGCAGAGTCCGGGACAAGGAGCAGGGAAGGGGCCCCAGAGGCCCCAGACCCCCACCCCCGCCCCTGCGCAGACCCGCACCACGCTAGGCGCTCTGGACTCACGTGGGAAATGGGGCAAAGACCGGGTGGGGCTGAGGGCCGCAGCACTGTCACCCCAGCAGCACTGTCACCCCAGTTCAGACCCTTCGAGACAGACCACGCTGCGCTGCCGTGACCCACAAATGGCATCGAGCGACCATGGTTGCAGCCTTTTCCAGACTTGGAGGTTAGTGGGGAGGTTAGTGCAAAGGGCCCAGTCACCTGTGTGTGGGAACGACAGCAGTGACAGCATGCTTGGCTATGTGCTTTTGAGACAGGCTCTCACTTAGCCCTATGCATCTGAGGATGACCGCTAGCCCCCATCCTCCTGCCTCTACTTCTGAGTGTTGGCATTATGGAAGCGTGCCAATACCCCGCGTTACGTATGGAGTGAGGAGATCTGTTGGAACCCCAGAAGGGCAGCTGCTGGGTCAGCTTATGATCCAGCCTCTACTATTTTAAGAAGCCGGGGAATCTTTCCTCCGACTCTGCACTTTACTTTCCCGCCAGCAGCTCATGGGCCTGCTTCTCTACACCCTCCTGGGATGCTGTGTGTGCAACTTCGGATCACCGGACTCTTCTGTTTCTCCCGAGGTGCTAGGAAGGGACCCAAGGCCTACCACATGCAAAGCAAGAAGCACGAGGCCGGGCTCTGCGATGTACACTGAGCAGAATCTTCACCCTCCCTGGGAGGAGTATGGCATGTTTTCCCAATGGCTACTGTCGCCAGGTGCCTTGTCCTGGCTGCTGGGCATCTGTGGAGAAAGGGCCTTGTTGGGAAGTTTCTTGCTTTGTGTGTGTGTGTGTGTTATTTATTTATTTATTTATTTATTTTTATTTTGGTTCACAACAGCATTGGATATACACAGCTTATAGTCTATAGGTATTGTAACTTTACCAGTTCCTGTAAAATGTGAAAACTTTGTTTATCCATGGGCTCCTTTCCTCATCCATTTCTAACACTGCTGCTATTCTGCATACATTAGGAACCACGGCAGAGCCTATCTTTGTCTCAGCTTCAAAACTCAAGATCTTATTAACATGGCTGACTTCAATACAGCCACATTAATTTAACATTTTCTCAAACAAGGTAGAAGGTGACAAGGAACACCAATGCTGACTTCTGGCCACACATGTGCTATGGTTCACGAATGCCCACACTCTCACATGCATGCACCACATAGTAGAAGGAGAACAAGGACTCCTCCAAGCTGTCCTCTGACCTCCACGCACAAGGGTAGTGCCCTCTCTGCCTCTGTCTCTCTCCTCTCCTCTCTCCATAAGTAATAAAATACATAAGCAAGAGAAGTAGGAAGTGGGGCAGGCTTTGTGCTTATGTCTTCCATGGTCCCAGTAACAAATTAGGCAGCTTTTAATCGCCGTTCCCTGCTGATGGTGGCCATCCTAACTCTGGATGTTTAGAAAGATCCCTGGCCCAGGGTTTCTTTGTGTCTGTCTCTTTGGAGTCCACTGAGGTTCTCAGACCTGTGGAGATGGCTTCTCCAACTGTGACATGAACCCAGCCATTGTCCCCTCAAATGCTTCCTTATCCCCACGCTTTCTCCTGTCCTTCCAACCCCGTAGGGTGCTTGGTGTTAGCGTGAGAATTTCAGATTTTTCCATATTTTCCCGCCGTTTCCCTTTGCGGCTCTAGTCTGCGGACCCTAAGTATCCTGTCTTTGGTTTTCCTGACTCGTCCTTCATTGCACCCTCTTGCTGCAGTGCTCAGTCCTTGTACGTGGGGTCATGACTTTGACCTTAGCATCTTCATTCATTTGTCACAGTTCTGCCTTAAGGGAATTGTCCCCTTTATTTATGAACATTGTTCTTTCTAAAAAAGAAATCCAATTTTTGTTCAAGTTTTAAAAACCTCAGATCTCTTGATTCTGTTGATGGTCACATTTTTTAATATTTATTTTTATTTCTGGGTCTGGGTGAGTGTCTGCCACATGAGTACCCAGAGGCCAGAAGAGGGCATCAGATCCCCTGGAACTGGGGTTGCAGGTGGTGTGGTCACAAGTCGCCTGGCGAATGTGCTGAGGACTGAACCCTGATCACCTGTAAGAGCCGTGGGCACTGTCACCCCACTGTCACTGAGACTGGCTCTCCCACCCTACAGTCACATTTTGTTTGTTAATCTTCAAACACACCATGGACATTCCGTGTGAAGGGTCAGCAGAGAAAGGCATTCATCCCGTTAGAAGGGGAGCTAGGTCTTCCCAGGGCCCCCGCTGAGCCAGGCCTCAGCCTTGGTGTCGCCTCAGTCGCCTCTGGCTTCAAATGCTCTGAGGAAGGGGCTGGGCTCTTCCTGCAGCAGGAAGGGACTAGCACAGGGGAAGCCAGAGCTCTGTCTTGGCTCCTAGCATCTGTGTTGAAAATGGCAGGAGGTAGCAATCCCAGCACTTGGGAGGCAGAGACAGGTGGATCTCTGTGAGTTCGAAGTCAGCCTGGTCTACAGAGTGAGTTCCAGGACAGCTAAAGATACACAGAGGAAACCCTGTCTCGAGGAAAAACATAGAACATAAAAGTAGCAGGAGGTGCCTCCCTTTTGTAAGGCTGAGTGGCCATAGGTTTTTATGGCTGTTGGGAAGTCACCTGTTCCCACCCAGGCTGCCCCATAGCCTGGTGCCAGGGGAACCTTCTAGCTAGTACTGTTGCCATAAAGCTGATGGTGGCAGGGTTGTGACCCTGTCCATTTTTGAAGGCCTGAAACACTGTGTATGACTGTTTCTTAGGTGCCCTACACTTCACTTGGTCTCTGGTAGCTGCTGTTCTTGGGAACAAGGACACCTCTTAGTTCCTCGGTCTCATTCTTCATGTGTTACAGGTAGTGTTGGTAGTCGATCATTCCGTGAGTTTGCATTTGCATTAATTAAATGAAACTAACCTTGGAGACTGTGTTAGCAACTAGTTGACAGAAAGTAATCGGAGTATCGGAGGGCATCCAAGAGAGACAGAGAGACTCAGGAAATAGTAGGGTGGGGTTTGGAGAGGCATGGCCTTTTCTGGTTTGGGGAAGAAGAAGCAAGAGTCTTTCAGAGATGCCAGCAAGGAGGGAAGGTTAGCTAATTGCAACCCAGCCTCTCTGAACTAGCAGGCTTTTACCCCAGCCTTTGAATCTTGAGTCTTATTTAGAACAGAATGGTAGAGATTTAGTTCAAGCTACCTTTATCGGCAACAACAGAGTCCGACCTGCAGGAACAGGATTCCCGCCAGGCCGCAGCCTGAGCAGCCATGCAGGTTAACTGCAGAGTTGCAGTTGCTGACTGAAATAGCAGTAAATGAAGGCGTGGCCTCTGTGCCCACGTTAAAGCAACAAGGTGGATGTATACCGCTCAGCCTCCCCTTCAGTTCTCAGGTCCCCTTGCCCCCACCCCTGCAATGCCCTGCCCTTGAGGGAAGCCCCGTTCTCCCCCAGGAGTCCTTGCTCACTCCATCCCTTCCCTTTGGTGTCTTATCATTATGCATGGTGAACCCCACAGTGCCAGGCAGCAGACCTCCTTTGTAAGTGGCCTCCGTCCATGCCGGTCTGGCAGTGGCTGGCCCCGTGGCTGCCTGAGGCCAGGTTCTTGCTCTTGAGCTTTTCTTCGTTGCAATGATCTTGTCATTTTGCTAATGCGAAGTCCCTTGGGTGGCTGGCTCAGTGGATAAAGCATTTGCTGTGCAAGCTTGAGGACCACATTTCAGATCCCTCCCCAGAACCCATGTAAAAACCAGATGGGCATGACAGCTCAGAAGGTAGAGACTGGAGACCCAGAGTAAGACTAGGCATATGAGTGAGCTCTGGGATTAAGGGAAAGACCCTGCCTCAGTCAGAGAGTGACGGAGAAGCCCCTCAGTGTCAGCCTCGGGCCTCCACACACATGCACACCAACACGTGCACATACACCCATACACACAGGATCTCCTATATGTGTCACATGCATATATATACATGCACACAAACCACACACTTATACATGTGCAAAACACTATTTCCTTTCATCTTCTTCATATCTGCAGCTCTCTACAAATTGTTTCACTGGCGATTTTGCAGGTTAGAAAGCCTCTTTCTTTCTTGGGGGGGGTTGGCTAGGAGACTGGAGGCATACTCTCTTGGTTGTGAGCCTAAGCTGTTAAGGGTGGATCTCTCCAGGTCCTATGTAATAGCGTTAACTTCCTGTGTCAACCAGAAGTGCAACACTATCAAGAATGACTTCCAATATTGCTGCACAGAGTATAGGGGCTTAGGAGCATCTCACATGGCAGCCATGTGAGACCACATCAAGAAAAGGAACCAGAAGGGAGGCTTGTGAGGCGGAAGAAGAGGATGGAGTGTTCAAGGCCAGCCTGGTCTACTTAGGAAGATCTTATCTCAGGGGTGAAAAAGGAGGTTATCCTGTTGCTCAAGCTTGAATGCCATGAGAGCATGGGACTAGGCTCAACATGGGGTGTCAGGTGTGTGGTATGGTGTGGTGTATTATGTGTGTATGTGTGTGTGTGTGTGTGGTGTGTATGTGTGTATGTCTATGTGTATATGTGTATGTGTGTGTGGTGTGTATGTGTGTGTGTACAGTATGCTGTATGAGTGTATATATGTGTGGTGTCAGGGGTGGGGTGTGGGTGTACAGTGTGGTATGGTATGTGTGTGTGGTGTGATGTGTGTGTGAGTGGTGTGTATGGTGTGTGTGTGTGTGTGTGTGTGTGGTGTGTGTGGTGTGTGGTATGTGTGTGTGTGGTGTGTATGGTGTGAGTGTGTGGTGTGTGTGGTATGTGTGTGGTGTGTGTGTGTGAGTGGTATGTGTGATGTGTGTGTTGTGTGTGTGTGTGTGTGTGTGTGTGTGTGTGTGTGGTATGTGTGGTATGTGTGGTGTGTGTGTGTGGTGTCTATGGTGTGTGGCGGTGGCTGTGTGGTTGTATGTAGGTGCCTGTGAATGCTTGTGTATGCAGAGGCTGGAGGTTGGCACTGGTGTCTTCCTCCATTAGCCTGGAGTTCATCAATTGACCCACTGCTGGTGAGCTCCAGGGATTCACCTCGTTGCCTCACCTGGGCTGGATTTGAACTCAGGTCCTTGTGCTTTCATGACGAGCACTTTACTGACTAAGCCTCTCCCCAGCCCACCATAAGCTGGGTTGTTTAATGTTGTATCTGGGAAGGGATAAAATTAGAACCTAGCAAAGTTCTAACAGGAAATAAAGTGAAAGCTTGCTGTTGTGTGCACACATACCTGCACTCCCAGCACTTGGGAGGTAGAGTCAGGAGGATTAGGAGTTCAAGGCCAGGGTCAGCTGCAGCATAAGCTTGAGGCTAAGCTGGGCTACATGACATCTACCACCACCAAAAAGGAAAAGGAAAATGAAGAAAGTAGATTTTATGATTTTGACTCCTTTGTACTGGCCATGGTGTCAGGACACTCATGAGTTTTATCACAAGGGAACTTCTGTATATTTAACACTTGAATCATATAAGTTATAGTTAGCTTTATGGAAATATGTAACTACAGTTCAGGCTGCTGAAGGGAATTGGCATCATCAGTTTTAATTGTCAACGTGACACAACTTAGAGTCACCTAAGAAGGAAGTTTCAATGAAGGGATTTCCCAGATCAAAATGTCCTGCATGCATTTCTGCAAGGAATTGTCTCGATTGTTAATTGATGTGGGACGGTCCAGTAGGCAGGACCACTCTCTAGGCAGGTGGTCTGGGATGTATAAGAAAGCTAGCTGAGCATGAGCAGGAGAGCCAGAGAGCAGCATTCTTCTGAAGTTTCTGTTTCAAGTTCCTCCCTCAGTGATACATTGTGACCTAAAAGTGTAAGATGAAATAGAGTCTTTCACCCCTAAGGATTTTTGGTTAGAGTGTTTCATCAAGGCAACCGAAAGGCAACTCAGGCAGGGATTAAATGATGTGTGTGATGTCCTGGGTGGGGTTTTCACTCCTTCTACTCATGAACGCCAACAGCCAGCCTGGTGAAGTTCCAACAGCCTTCCATGCTTTAAGCCATTGACAGTTCAACCCTCCAAACTGGTCCTCAGATGCCTCCTTTTCCAGAGGGGAAAACTGATACAAAGAACTCAAGGAGCTTATCAAAGGACACAAAATGAGAACTCAAAGCCCAGTAGTATAGGCAGAATTCACATGCCAAGCCCTGTACAGCCATGACCCACAATGGGGTTAGCCCTCTATACTCACAGGCTCATGCTGTCCCCACTCAACCACCCATCGCAGTTCCAGAACCACCGACAACAAGGATACAGTTATGTGTGTGTTTCTGAGGTATGAGGTCACTGGCATCGGTGACAGCGTGGGGCAGTACCAATGCAGCCAGTGTATGTCTCCGCATCTTGGGTTTTAGCAGGTACTATAAACTTCAGTAAGTTGTGTGTGCTCACCCTCTGGGTTAATCCTCACCTTCAGCACCCCTGAAATGTCCAGCACAGTGGTGCCCAGCCTTGCTTGCATGTGGGAACCCATGGGAGATATAGCCTCCTTTCCATCTCTAGAGCTCTGCCTGTTCTGGACAGCTCATATCAATAGAATCAGATAGTGTGGGCCCTTGGCTGACTGTGTTCCCACTCAACATATTCTCCATATTTATCCCTTAGTGTGCATTGGTGCTTCATTCCTTTCATTGTTAAATAGTATTTCACCGTGTGATATAATGCATTTTATTATTCACTCATCAGTGGACAGACATCAGGACGATTTGCATTTTGTGCTGATCGGAAGGGGTCTGCTTTGAGTATTATGTGCCCGTGTGCCCGTGTGTGTGTGTGTGTGTGTGTGTGTGTGTGTGTGTACGTGTGCATGTGTGTTTGCACGTGTGTGTCGGGGGTGGGGGTGCAGAGGTTGACACTAGGTATTTGTTCAATTACCCTTTAATTCTTTTGTTTTGTTTTTGTGTTTGTTTTTTTGAGACAGGGTTTCTCTGTATTGCTTTGGAGCCTGTCCTAGAACTAGCTCTGTAGATCAGGCTGAACTCGAACTCACATAGATCCACCTGCCTCTGCCTTCCGAGTGCTGGGATTAAGGGTGTATGCTACCAACTCCTGGCTACCCTTTAATTCTTGTGATCATTGTCTCACTGGGACCCCAGACTCACCAATTAGGCCAGGCCGGCTGGCACAAACATCCTCCCATTTGTGCCCCCCCACACACCAGGATTAAAGGGCATCAATATGCCTGGCTTTTTATGTAGGTGATTGGGAGCAAATTCAGTTCTCCAGTTTACACTACTGACAGATTTGTAGATCAGGCCTTGAATTTGTGGCAATCCTCCTGCCTCAGGCTCCTGAGAACTGGAATTACAGACTTGGATTGGGGCTGTAGAATTTGGTCTCTTTCCAGAATCACATGGCATTGTGGTACATTCCTTCATTCTCTCTCTCTCTCTCTCTCTCTCTCTCTCTCTCTCTCTCTCTCTCTCTCTCTCTCTCTCTCTCTCTCTCTCTCTCTCTCTCTCTCGGGTGGTGGTCTGAGACCTGATCGCAGTTTCCTGAGGCTTCGGGACAGAAGACCTCTGGGACCGTTTACCTTCATTGTGTAAGTGTTCCCCAAATAAATATTTGATATTCTTTTATTTGGGCGTTCGTGGACTTCCTTAATCTGCCTGCACTTCTCATCAGGAGTCTCACCCTCTTAGGGCTTCCCAGGGCTGCAAGTTCATTGTGACACTGGGACTGTGCTGTCTGCACCTCGAGTGAGAGAGACAGAGAGAGACAGACACACACACACACACACACACACACACACACACACACACACGAGAGAGAGAGAGAGAGAGAGAGAGAGAGAGAGAGAGAGAGAGACCCCTCCTCTTCTTTGTAAAGGATCACTTCCACACACCAAAGCCATGCCCTAAGACTGGTACCCCAAAACTATTGGTGGAATGAATTCCCACTGCACTTCCCCCTTTTGTCTAAATAAGAGGTTTCTAAACCTGATATAAAAACTATATACAATAATATCAACTATTGTCCAGGAGAAAGAAAGGTATAAACATACACAAATTTAGACCTACAACCAGAAGAGCAACATCAAGCAAGAGACACATACTAAATGTCCAGGCTATAGGTAATTGGCAAAAATATAGAGATTATTTCAACAGATGTTCTATTCTGAGGAGTCTGAGTCTTGTATCTGAAATGTCTTAGCTAATATATGAGAGGATAGTAGCTGTGATTATCTAGTCTTCAACCTCATCAAAGACCTGAGAAGGAAAATAACATTACCTGAGTAAGCAGGAAGTGCAAGAGGGCAACTTCCTAAAGGTGCACGAAATGACAGAAACAGCTGGCTACCTGGATAGTCACCCAAGGTCTCCAGTAGCATCAGAGGAACCAACTTTGGCTAAGGCCTAGAATATCTCACAGACCATTTTCAGAAGCAGGACATTTTGAAAGACTGTCCTACCTTGTCTTGGCAAGGTTCAGCCGTCACTTGTCTCTGTAACCTGCTTGTCAGTTTGGACAGCATGCTTCCTGTCAGCAGTTGAGGCAAGGGCAGTCTTTTGCCCAATAGGCCGGTTTTTCCAAGAAGAAAACAAACTCCAAATGGAGTGTCTCCAGTGTCCAACATTCTTCCAGGAATAGCTCCATACTGCCAAGAGCAGTCATGTCTCAGGTCAACAGAGTTCTAAATTATTAAAATATTAAAATGCCATATTCTGTAGGTCTTTGAGTGTTTGAAGATCAATTATCTATGCTGAGAACGTCTCTGTGCATCTAGAGAGCCTGACTAACATAACTAGGTATGATAAGCATGAGTGACTACAACCTGTAATTCTTAATAACCTATATCACTTACTGACTGAAGCTTTACATATAAAAATAATCTTTAAACAGATATACAGCATGAGGACAATGACCTCAAAATTGTAACTACATACACACATACACACACACACACACACACACACATATATATATATGTATATATATATATATATATACATCATGATCAGAGGTAGAACTGAATAGTACAATGTGACAGAATTATCATTAAATTTATCAATATACAAAATACCTTAAGCATATGTAGAAACATATATACAATATGGCAAAAATAATTTTACATTAGAGTACAAAAACATTGCAAACAGAAGACAGAACTTATACAATATGACAAATACAATTTCAAGTCTGTAATAATATATAACTATGACAGAAATACAAAATAATTTTACATAAGTATCAATATACAAGAATCTATATAAATGTAAATTGTCTATAACTAGTACTTGCTAAAATAGCTCACAAGAAAACACACTAATCTGCTTATTATCCCATCCATTCCCCTTTTTTCTTTTCCAAAAGAGATTCCTGAGTCTAAACTTCATATTCCACCCCAACCCTATTACAACTTATAACCAACCCTAAACAGATGACAATTATCCATAACCTTGAGACAAACCAAAAAACCATCCAACCCAACTGTTGGAAGAAGGGCCGTTGTTTTCTTAGAATTACTTCCAGGTGTCTTGGGGCCAACATTTTTTCTATGGGATTCAAAAAACAAAACAAACAAAACAAAACAAAGATAATGGTTAAATCTCAAGAAGACCAGCTGTAACACTTGTTTCTGAGTAGCCGGTAAGGCTTATCTGGACAAATTCCCACTACAGAGAAGTCCCAGGCCCACCCCCAACCCAGCCAAGCTACAGCATTCCTGTAAATCCCAAGGGCAAGTGACTTCCCAGTGGACCTATCCCAGGCTGTGATGAAACCTCCTCCCATGACCCCGGCCAGCCCAGCTCGGCATCATCAAAGGGAGCAGACAACCTCTATGGGGAGGCCGGGCCTGCAAAGGTCACTTCAGATCTTTCAGGCTGAGGTGGGTGGACAGATACAAACTGACCCACTCCCTAGGGTCCAAGTGCATGTAGCTGGGACCAGGGAGTGTCAGAAGGAACCCTTGTAGACTCCCCTGTTCCAGAATAAGCCAAGAGATTAGAATGGGGTGTCTGGCCTTAGAACAGAAGTTTCTGTCCTGTGGCTCAAATGTGCCAATAATAACTGTGTAGTAGTGAGCCCAGAAACCTATTTCCAGATCTAGTCTGCAGGCGAGGGACACCCAGGGCCAGCATGCAGACGAGGGACACCCAGGGCCAGCCTGCAGACGAGGGACACCCAGGGCCAGCCTGCAGACAAGGGACACCCAGGGCCAGCCTGAAGTCAGCGGCTATCCAGATCCAGTCTGCAGCAGAGGGAGAATTCTTGCCTTCCTCTGTCTTCCCAGCTAGGGTGATGGAAGGCAGGCCGAGCCCTCCCAGCTCAGACCCCGCTCGGTGATGCCTGGCTCCTCTCCTTTCATGTGCCCATGGCATCCCAGGTGGCATCAACTGTCCTCGTTACAGAGCAGGGGACTGAAGCTAAGAGATGCTGTTTGTGACTCAGGCCTATGCTGCTCACCAAGCCACGCTATCCCAAGCGACCTGGTGAGCCAGACTGGGCTGGCCCTATGACACCCAGGGCAAACTACAACATGTGACTCAGGGCATCTGTAGTGCTACCACGCTGGTAATGTCAGGAAGATGAATGGTGTGATTCCGCTGGGACTCTGAGGACTGCCATCACAGCAGCTGAAGAACTGAGAATCGCGACTTTGGGGCTAGTTTGGACT
Source organism: Cricetiscus sungorus (assembly GCA_030556225.1). Classification (NCBI taxonomy): domain Eukaryota; kingdom Metazoa; phylum Chordata; class Mammalia; order Rodentia; family Cricetidae; genus Cricetiscus; species Cricetiscus sungorus. The sequence continues at coordinate 5,101,107 of JANBXA010000391.1, read as the reverse complement.
ACATAGGCAGGCCCTGCCTTGCAAAGAGAGAGGAGGGAGGAAAGAGAGGAGACCAACCTGGGACTGTGCAGCAAGTCCCACAGGGCCTAAGGCTTGAAACCAAGCAGGAAGGAGGGAGGGGACACTGGCAGCCTCCTCAGCTTTCCTTCCCAGGCTGGCTGCTCCTCCCTGCTCCTACCCTGTGCCACTGTCAGCATCTCACAGTGTGACTGCTGGGAGGCTCCAAGAGCAATATTGGCTTTGAGTGGGTCCCAGCAGGGCCCTCAGGGGGGGCTGGGATTAGCAGCCCCCCTAATGGCCTGGGGGCCAGCGGCTCATCCTTGGGGCTTTCCTTCCTATGGGGAAGGCTGTACTCTGGCTCCTGGTGGAGTGGGAGGCTACACACAAGTGGCCTTTGATCACATCAGACCCCCAGCATTCTCAATGTTTTTTGTTCCAAACCCCAGGCCAGGATTACATTCTGCTTTGCCTCCAGCAGAGAAGTCAGTGGGTAGGCAGGGCCTGTGTATGTGTATGGCATGCACGCTCTCTATCCTCTGTGTGTGTGTGTGTGTGTGTGTGTGTGTGTGTGTGTGTATGAGTTTTTTTATATGTATGAGTTTATATGTGTTGTATTTTCAAGTATGTGTATGGGATGTGTACATGTGTATTTATATGTATATGTGTATATATGCATGTATGTGTATGTACATGTGTATACTATATGTATTTTATATGTATACATGCATACGTATTTCATATGCATGTGTGTATATGAGTATGTAAATGTGTATATGCATGCAAATGTGTATGCATATGCATATATGCATGCATGTATGTATATGTCTGAATGTGGATGTATGTGTGTGTGTGGGAGGAAGGCTCACATCATCAATTTTTGATACTCTCCAATAAGCAGCAATAAATAGGTCCTGTTCACTTCCAAACATGTTCTGGTAACAGAGAAACACAGAGAGAACATGCGTGGTCTATGGCCAGACATCACCAAGTGCAGGGAACAGAACCTGGCCATCCTTCCAGGAACAGCCTAGTCACTGTCCTTCCTAAACTGCTGGGACTTGATGCTGGTCTGCCTGCTCTGATGTCACAGGAGGGCTGTCCTGTTTCATTTCTGTTGCTGGCAAAACACCCTGACAAAACGCAACTTATGGAAGAGAGGGCTTATTTTAGATACAATTCCAGAAGCAGCCTGAGTGAAGACCAGGGAGGAGGGAGGGGTGGAGCTGGGTGAGGGAGCACACAGGCCCCTCAGAAAGGGGTGAGTGGGAACAGGGCCCATAGGCTCTCTCCTGATGCTGTCTGCACAGGCGTCAACTCCCTGGATTCCTGCGCTCACTGAACCATTCTACACTGGCAGCTGAAGACCTCGAGGGTCCAGCAATGAGGCCTGCAGGTGCAGCAAAGCCTGACACACGCCAAATGCTTCACCTCACAGGTGGGGAAACTGAGGCCCAAGGAAACCTGAACTCTCCAAGGTCACAGAGGCAGCTGGAAACAGACTGGCCAAGCCTCGAGTGGCTGTGATCTGAGTCCAGGACATGTCTGCAATCATCTTCCTTTGTCCCTGACTTGGATCTAAATGGATGAGACCATGTTTCCTCAAGTTCCAACACAACCAAGCAAGGTAGCAGCTGCCGGAAACAAGCATGGCTCCTCAGGCCTGCAAGTTCTCGGCTTGGTTTCAAGTTCTTTGGATTTCAGGTAAGCAAAAACCTATTGACAATGGCCTTTATGTGAGTAATAAGTAGATGCTTACTTCTGAGAGCAGTGAGACAGGGAATGGGGCTGGGATGAAACCAAATGGTGTGACAGGCTCACTCTCCACCTGCCTCTGCCTCTGCACACCATCGTCTTCCTCTCCCTGACTACCTTGGTTGTGGCCTCAAAATCTCATGATGGCTATAGAAGCTCCAGTCACTATTGCTGCATGTGGTGGCATACACCTTTAATCAGAACACTCAAAAGGCAGAGGCAGGCAGATCTCTGTGAGTTCAAGGCCAGCCTGGTCTACATAATGAGTTTCAGGACAGCCAGAACTACATGGCGACACCCTTTCTCAAACCCTGCCCACTAAAAACCTAAATATATAAAAGCAGGAATTGTTGAGAGGGATACGTCTGGACAGAGAGAGAAGAGAGAGAGAGAGAGAGAGAGAGAGAGAGAGAGAGAGAGAGAGAGAGAGAGAGAGAGAGAGAGAGAGAGAGAGAGAGACAGAGAGAGCCCTCGGGTCCTCTCCTATCAGAACTAAATCCTCCAACGGAGGTGGCTTTGCTGCTTTGCCCTGGTGTTTCATTGCCCAGCCAGCAATCATGTGCCACCCCTCTATCAAGGAATAGCCTGACCCTCCCCCAATGATTTCCCAGATAAAAGGTGCATTGTGCAGCAGCAATCCTGGTTGGCTCTGAACGAAGCCCAGGGTGTCCGACAACTCTGGGGAAAGCTGAGTCAACGCCTTCATCTGGACGATGCTGCCTCCTGCCCTCCCAGCATGCATTTCAGCTTTCCTCTTGGCATCCCTTTTCTTCTCAACTTGTTAGAAATGCAGATTCTTCAGCGAGGGAAGCAGGACCTGGCCTGGTTACTCGGTTCACGGAGGACAGCCACAGCCCCTGTTCAGTCTGTAAACATCACCACCTGAGTGGCTTCTCAACAATGCTTACTCACGGTGCTGTGCCCAGCATTGTGGCCATGTCCCATGCGAATGTTGACATCTGTGCTTGTGGTATATACTGATGTGTGGCCCAGGTTACCTTCAAGGAAGGACTGGGTTTTCAGGCAGGGACAGCAGTCAGCCTCCAACTGTCAAGCCTGGCAGGTGTGGGTCTCCTCTGAGCAGATGGCAGGCTTCCTCAAGCTTCTGCTCCACCCCAGGGAAGCCCCCTGGAGACTGTAGCGTGAGACAGCAACGGCCTGGCCACCCCGTCTCATCTTGGGACATCTTTCATGGCCGTCTGGCTGTGGGCATTGCTGGTTCACTTCCTGGGTTGGCTCCCCGGTCCTTTCCAGTTCCCTCCTGCTCTGGGTGACTCAGAGATAAGCACCACACACAGGCACAACTGTTCTTTCTCCAGGTGAGGTCTAGGGCCCAGAAGTGCAGGAGGGGTCCAGACCTGCAGCTAAAAGCAAGGAGACATGGATGGAAGCCCCTCGGACTTCCTAACATTGCAGCAGCGCAGCTGGATTGAAAAGGGTCCCGGGCGGCTCAGCAGGTTAAATGCACCTGCTGCCAAGCCCGAAGACCTGAGTTCAACAGCCAGGACCTCCCCTGACCTCCGCATGCAGTGAGTGGTACAGCACACCCTACCCCAATGTAAATTAAAAAAAAAAAAAAATGTTTTTTCAGAGTGTTCATCTGCCCGCTGAGTGTGGAGGAACGTTGAGGCCAGGCAGGAGCAGGAGGCCCCAGGAGGAAGTCCTGGTGTTCAGCAGGGACCAGGGGCCCCAGGGCCATCAATAGGACTTCCCCATCACAGGGGCTGCCCCACAGTCCAGCAAAGGGCTCACCCAACATCTAGCTGGGGGTAGAGTGAAGAAGATGGGTGAGAAACTGGGACAGGAAGAGCCACCTACTTGTGTCTTGCTTGTGGCACTGAGTGACCACTGAGATGTCTGAGTGCGCGTGGCACCTGCTCAGCTGAGGTGTCACGGAGCTGAGGAGCAGATTCAAGGGAAGGGGCGATGAGGCGGAAAGGGGAGTGTCAGAAGGGAGGAGTGGAGAGGTGGCAGGGAGCTTTCCTTCCTCTCTACCTGTTCCACAGAGCGAGTGAGAACATGTGACCTCTGGTGGCACAAGACAGACACTGTCTCGGAGTCAGATCCCTGAATCACATTGTTGGTGAGCAGTTGCTAGTGAGGGGCTTGTCCATCGGGGCTGAGTGGACAATGACAACAGGCAATGAGGTGCTTGTCTGCATCCAAAGTCAATCAAGTTCAATAGCCACAACAGACAATTTAACATTGAAAACTCAAACTGGGAGCCAGGTGTGGTGGCGCACACCTCTAATCCCGGCACTTGGGAGGCAGAGGCAGGTGGATCTCTGTGAGTTCAGAGCCAGCCTGGTTTATAGAATGAGTTCCAGGATTGCCAGGACTATACAGAAAAAACAAAACAAACAAAAAACAACAAAAACAAAAAAAACTTGTCTTGAAGAAAAACAAAATAAAAAATGAAATTGGCAAAGTATTACGTATGGCGGCTCACAGCTGCCTCCTTTTGCAAATCCTTCCTGAAGCCGCTGGCTCTTGCTTTTGAAGTTAGAGCTCACACTCCACCCCCTCCTCCACAAATGGGGGAGGGCCGTCCTAATACAGCAGCACTGTGCCGGCAAGGCCCATTCATCTCTTTACAAGCATACTATTCAGGAGGCACCTACCGCGGCAAGTTTTAAAGGGGCAGTCGCGATTTATGGACCCAAGAACTGGTTGCAACAACAGTTACAGAGAGGAGATACTGGCCCAGGTCCTCTCAGGCTGGACATGTGTTGGTGTGCTGCTGTACTTCCCTGGTCCTGCCACTCGGTGACTTTAAGCCCGTCTTCATTCCCCTGTGCCTGTTGCCTCCTGCAAGATGCTTTTATTATTTTTTTTCTTTTTTTAATGTTATTTATTTCATATCTCAGTCAGTTTTCCCTCCCAGCCCCTCTCTCCACCGGCCCTTCTGCTGCTACTGCCCCACCCAATCTACTCTGTTTTTGTTTAGGAAAGGGCCAGTTTCCCATAGATATCAACAAAACATGGCATATCAAATTGCAGTAAGACTAAGCACCTCTCTGTGTATTAAGGCTGGGCAAGGCGACCCTATGTGAGTAGGGTCCCAGAAGCCAGTAAAAGACTCAGACAGTGCTTGTTCCTGCTGTCAGAGGGCCCCACAAGAGGACCCTGTCACACAACTGCCACATACATACAGAGGGCCCAGGTCAGTCCCACACAGGCTCCCTGGTTGTCAGTTCAGTCTCTTGAGTTTTCTTGTGGCTGCTACAATCCTTTCTCCCTCTCTTCTTTCTGCAGGGTTCCCTGGGCTCCACCCACGCTTGGGTTTGGGTCTGCATCTGTTTTTCCTGTAAGATGCTTTATCGTATGGGAAGATCCTAGTGCCTCTCAACTGGGCTAGTGCTGTCAGACCCCTGGGGTTTGAGTCCCAGCCACCACTTCAGGTTGGGTTGGGCTTTGCACCAAGCTGTTGACTCATCCAGCAAACACTTCCTATTCCCATGTAGCCTGAGGGTCTGGAGCTGCACAGGTCTCCTGGGCCCTTTGACACTCTACCCAGAGCTAGTTCACTCCCCATCACGGGCAAAGACTGGCCGCAGATGGACCCTGCTGGGGCACCTACTGGCTCATCCCCTCCAGCACCAGCCCCTCTCCTGAGACACCTGCCAAGATTTATCCTCCCTGCCTGCCGCTGCCATCAGTGCCACACTGCACTGGGGGGTCACACCATGCTCACCACTGCTCCTCCCCAGGTCACTGCCACAGACGGGTGAAGCAGCAGCCTTGCGGATGTCAAGGGTCACACTTCCACTTCTGCCCTCTGCTCTCTGTATGCCAGCAACCAACACACCCAGGCAAGAGGAAGCAGTCACCCTGTTTAAAACCCTAGGAGGGACCTGGAGAGCACAGTTAAGAGCTCTGCCTGCTCTTCCAGAGGTCCTGAGTCCAATTCCCAGAAACTGCATGGTGGCCTTTAACCATCTGTAGTGAGATCTGGTGCCCTCTTCTGGCCTGCAGGCAGAACACCGTACGCATAATAAATAAATCTTAGAAAAACCCCTAAGAGGGAACCTGTATGAACTGGCCCTGCCCATCTCCTCACTCATTTTCTGCTCCTCCTCCTCAGTTGACACATGCCAGCCACACTGGCTTCTCACCAACTTGGCAGGTGACCATCCTTCCCCTGGAATGAGCTCCTAAATTCCTAAATAGCTGGTTTTCTACACAACCTCCCTCACCACTGAGCAGGTTATGTGGCTATGCATTGTGTCCTACAGGAAAGGAAGTATATAGCGCCCCCCCCCCCAGCTCCTGTCAACTCCCCAGGACGAGCATCGTGAGCGCTGGATCTGCTGACTGCACACACGCGCACATGCGCATCAGACAGTCATTTCTCCATGCAACCACCCTTATTGTATGTGGGGAAACTGAATCAGTCTTTGAAGATGTTAACACAAATCGTTGTCTTACAAAGTCCATCATATCCATTTTCTTCTTGTCCTATCAGCAGAAAGCCTGGTGTGGAGGCTCACACATGCTAACTCAGTCACTGGGGTGGTGGAGGCTCGCTTGGGTTCATGTTAGACCTTTTGTCACACACACACACACACACACACACACACCCCTGAAACTCAGTGAAAGAACGCTGGCAAGAGCATCTCTTGCTTTCTGTGGTACCTGAGCTAGGGGCCTGGCCAGTCCACCACCCACCTATAGTGAAGACATCCTGAGAGCTGTGCTGGCTATGAAAACTCCTGGCACAGAACACGGCATGCAGTAGCAAAGCAGGCAATAGTACTCTATACTAGTAACAGCCACCCAGGAAGGGACATCTTCATCCTCTCCTGGCTACCTGTCACATGCTGCACACTCAGGCAGCAGCAGTTGTGGTGAACGGAACACAGTCCTGGTCTGGTTAGAACCCAGTTTTCAGACTTACCAACTTCACAGCAAGGCACTTCATTTCTGCTCTGCCTCCCCAAGGCCCAAGATACCAACTCCCTTCTCTACCTCCATGAGCTTCAAACCTATGGATAAGGAGCAATAAAAACCCACATCGGAGTACTTTTCTTCATCTTTTTACTGCAACTGTCAAAAATGTTTTAAGAATGTGTCTTTACTATTTGTAATTATGCGTGTGTGTCTGGGAGGAGGGGCGTGTGCACCTGTGTACAGGTGCCTGGGGAGATGGAGGAACTGGGTCCCTTAGGCTTGAGTGCTGGAAACTGAACCTTTGGAAGAATGAGCACCACAAGGCCACCTCTCCAGTCCCTCAGAAACACCTTTTATAACAAACTCCAAACACACCAATGAAAAAATGCACATCTGAAACAAGCTTTGGAAAGCAGTCCACATGTCCCAGGGTTTACTCTGCTCTCTGAAAGTGAGGGTTATAGCCCACTAGACTGGTCTTAGCACAGTCTTCATACACAACAAAACCCCACCAGGTTAGAGGGCAGACAGAGAAACGCTATCCCAAACTGAGTCCCCGTTTATCCCTCAGGACTAGAGTTTTGTTCTCAGCTCAATGCCACCTGCCATGGGCGATGCCCACAAGCCACCGTTTGAGGGAAAGCCTGTTTGGATTGATGTGAAACGACACCCTGGTCTAGGGATGAGGGATGCAGCTCAGTTGGCAGAGTGCTTGCCTGGCGTGGGTGAGGCCGTGAGCATTGCTAACCCAGGTATAACAGCACGTATCTGCACTCCAATGGATGCAGGACATCACCTCACGGCTACTGATCCTCACACATAGCAAATCTGAGGCCAGCCTGGGCTACTCACCCAGCTCTGCCTGGACAGGCCTTATGTACATTAAGCTTCCTGAGATCAGTGAGCCCCAGATGACAGTGGCCCAGCACAATCACAGGCCACTTAATGACAACGTAGCTAGAGGTCCAGCCTCATCCACAGCATCCTCACTGTGAGACCGCCATCGCAGCAACTCTGCTACCCGACCATGGAGCGCTTTCGCCCTCTGAGGCGCACTTCATCTAACTTCTTCAGCACTGGACTGGACTTCCCGGATGAAGCACCGTAGCTCTTCAGACAGGCTTCAAACACAGCCTCGGTGTGGGGGTGGGTGCTGAGGAAGGCCTTCTCCAGGACGTACAGGTCCACGCCTTTATCTTCCGGCAGTCCAGACACGAAGCTCAGGCCGAAGTCGATGAGGATGATGTGCAGCCGCTCCAGGGGCCTTTTCAGGAGCATGTTGGAGGTGGTAAGGTCCCCATGAATGACGTCTTCATCATGCATTCTAGCCAGAACCTGTCCAATTCTCCTGGCCAAGCCCAAGAGGCACTGGGGGTCTTTCTCAGTCTCCATGGTGGATTGAATATAATCTCGAACAGTCACAGAGTCTTCGATTTCCTCCATATATAAGCAGTTAGAAGCATAGTCCACGAAGAAGACAAGTGGGGTGGCTATCCCTGCAATGGACACACACACAGTTAGTGAAGGCAGGCTTCATTCGCGTGGGTGGAGCCAGGCTTTCACCCAAATCTACATACTCTGGAACAGGGTTTAGGAATACTGTGGAAATCACATAACTTAGCCAGAGGCTCCCCTGCTCAAGCCCTGCAGGGCTGTGGCACCAAGTCCAGCCCAGGCTACGTCTGCAAGTGTCATAGCTTGCTCCCCGTTCCTCAAGCCACCTCAGGACAGGAGCTCATTGCTACTCCCTAAAAAGTAAAACAACAACAAAAAACACAAAAGGCCAGAAGGGAAGGCATCCTCCAGTCTGAGCAGCTTCTACCTGGCAAACAGGAGGCTAAGCCGCATCTCATCTCAGACTCATCTTTGTTCCAGAACAGGCAGGTTCAAATCCCAGCTCTGTCTTTATTAGTTGTGAAACCTCAAGGTCCCACTACCTTCTCTATATCTCAGTTCCCAATACCATAATGGGGTAACAATAGCTCCAATTAATTCCAGGGGACTCTTCTGAATGTCAACCACATTCAGAAGGACTCTTTCCTAGAAACTAGAGACCTGTCATGGGGATTAGGGTAGCCACCATCCTTGTCTGTTAAAACTTATAAAAGAAGGTGAAACAGAAAATATAAACACTACTTTATAACTCCATTAACTCTGCTACGGTAAGAAAATACAGGCCTATCACTGTGGAGTTTCCCCCCATGGCCAGGCAGCTATCAACGTCCTGCTGTGGAGTAGACACCTAAAAACCATAAGTATAAAAAGCAAAGGGTCTGTGCTTCTAAGCTGCAGACAGCCCACGTGGTGGCTGTGGAACCTCGGGCACTTTCCCTTTGTGGCTCAGTTTCTCTGGAGGGCAGTTTTGCTGGCAGGGGTGTAAATGTAGTTTTTAAAGGGGGGGGGGAAGGAATCATTTAATGAAATCGGACTTTATTGAATACTTTATCAGCATATAAACATGTGACTCATAGACCTTCTCTAATAGTCCCAACATCCCTGAGATTCCCATTACATACAAGGAAACAGAGGGGGACATGATGGGGTGCTAAACCACTCGCTGAAGGGCTACGCGGGAAGCAGCGCTTAGAATCTGATCCGGGGAGCCTTCCAGGGCACCCGAAGCTTAAAACTAACCAAGTGGAGAGAGGAGGACGGTGAGCAGAAACGGTGGAAACGGGGAAACTGAGGCGAAAGGACACGTTGGAAGGCAGAGCCGCGCGCGAACCAAGCAGAATGGCGTCCGATCGGTCTCCCAGGTCTGAGTCCGTCCTGACCCGTCCCACCCTGTCTCCCGTCCCGTCCCCCTCACCCGCGCGGCGGCAGCGGAGCAGCGATCGCGCCTCCTGCACCGTCCTGCGCCGGCTGAGCCGCGCCTCCAGCACCGGGTGCCGGTAGCTCTTGGGGAAGCGGTGCTTCACCACGGCCGCGCGGCCCAAGAAGCTGCCGCGGAAGACGCGCGCCTCGGCGCCCTGCTGCACCAGCTCCAGGCCGCTCAGGAAGACGAGGCTCCGCTCACGCGCAGCCGCCAGCGCCTCCTCCGACTCGCGCTCCGAGGACGACTCGGCCATGCCTTCTGCCCGTCCGGACCCTAGCAGGGCCACTTCCGCCCTCTTCGGAAATCCTCGGGCCTCTTCCGCCACATGACCCCGCCCCCTCCCACTTCCGCCCTGCCCGGGTGGTTCCTCCTGGAGGAACCGAGCTCAGGCTCTGGCTCTGGCTCTGCGACCCGACCTACGACTTGGCCCTACCCGAAGCTCTTCGTCTATCTTCGTGAGAGCTCGGCAACTTTCGGCCAACAGCTTCTCACTCTTCGGCTTTCTCCGGAAGTGCGTTGGTGATGCTCAGGCTTTGAGAGCCTTCTCCATCTTGGAGGCTCTTCTGGGAAAATTCTTTTGTGAACACTACTCCTTTTTTACGAGGGCCCTTTCATTTCCTTTTTCCTTCCTTTTCCCCTTTTTTGAGACATGGCCTCGTTGTGTAGCTTGAAAGACCTGCCGAGCGTGTACCTTCAGACTCCCACTCAGGAAAAGTAGTCTGGATGCAAATATCATGAGGAGTTTTTATTCCAAGTGCACTGGGGGTCCACAGTCATACGCCATGCAGGGGTAGAGAACTGAGGATCCCTAGTGCAAAATTGAGATAGCTTTTATAGGACTTACATCAAAGCTAACAAGGCCAGTTTCAAAGCTAGCCTGTTATTTTCATTAGGCCTAAAAGCAAGGTCCTGAGACAGTTCAAAACTTCGAATGGTTAGTGAGGTTTTCGAGGTTACAGAGATTTCATAGAGTACACAGTTTTTACAAGGTGGGATTGTTTAGTGCACCTGCAAGGTTAGGGGGTTTTCTTTCTCTAGGACCAGCGGGCTCAGTGGCCTTGTCCTTAAGATAATGGGGGCAGGGAGAATGTCCTCTCCAGTCAGGGAGTTATCCATATCTATTGGCAGAGCACTTGTTCTTTCTAGTTTTTCCTTCTTGCCATGAGTCCCGTCTCTTTTAGTTATTAATTTTCTTTGTGGACAGGATGACCCATAACAATTCCCAGAATGTTTTTGTGGATAACAACATTCTTCAGAAACTAGGTGGTTATGAATAATAATAATAATTTCCAGAAACCGGTCATCGTGATCAAGCTATTTCATGTGTTTTCTTTTTTCCTGAGCTTTGCATGCAGCTAGGGTGATTTTTTTAAATACATGACGATGGACTTTTTTAAATTTCTAACTTTTAGTGGTCATTAGAGAGCTAGGCCATATTTTCATCCTTTCAAGCTCAGCTTAGTTTCGGAGTCATGATCCTCCCAGTTCAGTCTACGGAAACAAGGTCTTTAAGCCTGGAGGGAGGAAGGGGCTAGGCGGACCTCGAAACCCAGACACCACAGGTGCCTGACATTAGCGTGTCAGCAGCCAGCACCCTCACTGTGCTTGGTTCTCTCATCTTCAGAATGAGGGCACCTACTTCTGCTGGGGCCAGAGCTTACCAGAATAAAAACAGGGTGAGTATGTGATGCTGGTGGACAGGGGCACTCTTCACATGGTGTCTCACCTCTCTGCCCCGCCCCACGCTCCTTGGGGTTCCTGCTGAAAATGCAGAAGAGAAGCCCTTTGGACCAGGGTTGCTATGGCACCAGCATCCTGGCTCTGGGTTTCGTTCATACTCATGACAGGACCATTTTCACACATCAGACCCCTTGTGTGTGCAGAATGTTTTCCAGCAAAGCTCACCGAGAACCGGGTCCCTTTATATCCCCCAGTGCTCAAGTGTGTGGCTTCATTATCATAATTGGTTGTGTCCACACAGCCATTGCTATGGTGACCAAAACCATCTGAATCCTTGCCTTAGAAATCTGCAGTGCAAAGATGCTGACCAGAGCCGGGCTTGCTAAATCAGACAGGGTTTAGCTCTTTAAACCTGAATCAAACGTTCAATATCTCATTACTGTGCTGAGGATAAAGTACCAAAACCTTAATTCAGCCTATGAGGCCCTGCAGGGAACTCCTACATCTCTTGTAGACCCTTCCCTCCCCAGACACCTCTCCCCTCCCCAGACACCTCCCCGCCCCCATCATGCTCCCTCCACACAGAGCTTTTGCATCTGGGATTTCCTCTGGGGGAACATGTTCTTCCAGCCTCTCATCAGCTAGACCCTTGTAGATATAGCCTTTACTCTCAACTCCAGAGTCATTTCCCAGACAAGCCCTTCCTGGCCTCTCTGAGGAGAGGGACTCCAACTCTTATCAGACCTAGTTTTCTAGTTTCCAAGCCTGTCTGGAATTCCCTTTGTCTTTGGCCATGGGATTACTCGATTGATTGATGCCTACCCCTCTCTATGCACCTAGCAGCCAGACAGAGGATTGTGTGCTTCCCACCCTTCTCTTAGCGCCAGCGAAGTGGGTACTGGACTAAAGTGTCTATAGAATGGGGGGAAAATGGAGCTGGTGCATACCGGATCCCAGCCCTCTGAGGCCGAGGTGGAGGCTGCAAGCCTGGACTACTTAGTGAGACTTGAGAGGTGGATGCTGGGGGCATCTAAATCCAAATTTAACCTTTAAAAATATTTTATCTCTTTTTTTTGAAAATTTCATACAATGTATTTTGTGACTTTCTTTTTCTTTTCTTTTTTTAAACATTTCTTTTTCAAGACAGGGTTTCTCTGTGTAACGTTCCTGGCTGTCCCAGAACTTGCTCTGTAGACCAAGCTGGCCTCAGAACTCACTGAGATCCACCTGCCTCTGCCTCCCGAGTTCTAGGATTAAAGGTGTGTGGCGCCTATCACCTGGTATAACTTTAAAAAAACAAAAACAAAAAAAAAAAACAAAAAAACCTGCCGAATGGTGAAGTTGGTGGCTTCTTGTCTACCTGGGTGCTGAAAGGGTAGTTTAGAGATGGGGTGGAGACTTGAAAAGTACTGAGTGTGAAAATGAGCTGATTGGAGAGATGGGAGACAGGCAAGTCCACAGCTGGCCCCTGTAACTTTGCAGGAAGCTGGTGATCGAGGGTGGTGGCCTCGACCCTCTTCATTTGGTTATTTCCAGGAGCAAACAGTAGTAAAGTGCAAGTCTGAGTGTAAAGTCATGTATGTAGGCTTCATCCCAACAAATGTCAGAACCGAGTATGGTAGGGACGGGAGACTGCCAGTGAGAAGTGGGTTGGTCCACATTCCACAAGCCGAAGCAAGTTCCTACTCAGAACAATAGCCAATGCAGAGAGCTAGTGTCTTCTTTAGTGGGGATGGGGGTCCTAAGGATATGAAAATTTTACCCAGGAAGAGGGATGGGCATGGGCTGAAAGCCTGAAGCAGAGAGCAACTCCCCCAAGGACAAGGGCCATCCTTAGCAGTTGTGAGAGGGAGCTCTGCACACTCAGAGCTCCTAGGGTGTTTCAGCCTTTCTAGAATTCTACCACTGCAGAGAGAAGCAAAGTTTGGCTCTCTCCGGTTCTTGCCCACACTCTAAGCAAACCCCTTTCCAGTCACCAGTTCTTGCCTCCTAGATTTTTGACACAATGACCCTGAGATCCCTGGTCACTATTTCCATGGGTGACTTACTCTGGGGTAACTTACAAGGTGCCCTTGGCCTACCCTAGCAGCAGAGTGGGGACAGAACATGTCTTCACATGCCACTACGCTTTGACCAGGGTACACATGGGGGCCTCACTTTGGGTATAGTACCATCCAGAATGGGAACATTTTCATTACTCAGTGCTAGGGTGGTAACAAGCTTCAAGGAAAGGGAAATAGCCAGGTGGTGTTGTTGCATGCATTTAATCCCAGAATTTAGAAGGCAGAGGCAGGAAGATCTCTGTGAGTTCAAGGCCAGCTTGGTCTACAGAGTAAGTTCCAGGACAGCCAAAGCTACACAGAGAAACCCTGTCTCAAAAGGGGGGAGGGGCGCGGAGAATAATGTTCACTACCATCTGAACTTACATACAACATACTATATATGTGATTAACTCTGGTTTAGAATATACTGTATATGATGATAAAAATTTAGTTGTAGAGGTCTACTCAGAGTAACAAAAGCTGACTTCAAGGTTTACATCTAACTACTTATGTCTTTGCTCAGTGTTCAGCGCCATGCTCCTGCAAATCTTAGATAAGTAACCACATATGTTTATTAAATAAGGTCTACTTTTTAAATAAGATTTATAAATTCCAAAGGTCTACTCAGGTTTATAATACAATTAAAAGTTTTGTTTTGAAATTAAAAGAACTTCAATTCAAAAAGTGTTACTTTTAAGGCTCAAATTTAACAGGAATAACGCTGCAAAAATCCTAATCTAACAAAAGTACTAACTTGCAAGCTGTTAAGGATAATTAAGACACTGCAGTTAATGGTCAGCCACCTTATAGATGACCAGATTCTTTAGTGTCTTAAGAACTATACTTGTAGTCACGCTAAGTACTGATGTAATTAATTACAGGAACAAACATTATTTAGCCTTCTGTATATGTCTTCAAAGTTAAGCTTAAAATGAGCAACCAGAAGTAAGCTGTTTATTGTTTAGATGTACTTAGTAGATAGATGATCCTCAAACTCTTCAGAGAGCTGCTGAATATGGCGTTTAAAATGTTTAATAAAAAGCTTCCTGTGGTGGAGAGAAGCACTGGCCCTGGCAGTAGCCCTAATGATGTTGATGGACACAGAAGAACTTCACCCAGAGCTTGCTTTCATGTGGCAAAGCTGGCCACTGGGTGAAAAGCTGGCCTTTGGGTGAAAAGCTGCCCTTCACCCCACCCATCACCAGGACCCAGTCCAAACTGTGGGCAAGCAGGACGTGGGGAAGTTGATTGCCCCACTTGGCCTAGACGAGGTAGGCTGGTCCCCCAAGCTCCTCCTCCACAGGATCTTCTGATGCTGTCCTGGGACCTCTGCCCCAGTGATCATGGAGGAACGTAGGGTGACTAATTGTCCAGGTTGCCGGTAAGGCCCTGTCATTTTTAATAGATTCAGGAACTGCTTGGTCTGTGTTTCCTTTTTACTGCGGTAAAACCCATTCTTCTTGGACCTCTGATTGGCATTGATGACTAGCCTAGTGACAGCTATGTCAGTTTAACAGCACCAACCAAGGCTTCAGATGCCCTCTCAGTTCTCTTCATATATGAAAAACAGGCCTCAGGCCTCATGTTCCTAAAGCTACTACAAGGTCTAGACACAGTCTACCTTGTTACCAGACTCTAAAAGGAGATACATTCACAAGATAGATTTCAGTGCAACTTTCTATTATTCCTTTATTTAAAGGAACTCGATTTACAACAACTGCACTCAGTAATCAACCACCTGTGTCTCTCAGCATATGCTTGGATAGAAAAAAGTGTAAAGGTTATGTAAGCTCTGGGGATAAGAAAGCTTGAGTTGTGAGGATCTAAGAAAATCTTTATAAATCTATAAAGTTATAAGAATGTGATTTAAGCCGAGTGGTCGTGGCACATGCATTTAATCCCAGCACTCAGGGAGGCAGAGGCATGTAAACTCTGTGAGTTCAAGGCCAGCCTAGTCTACAGAGTAGTGAGTTCCAGGACAGCCAGAGCTACAAAGAGAAACCCTGTGTCAAGGTATTGTGTGTGTGTGTGTGTGTGCTGGATATATAAGCTGTAAGGGAAAGAATAGTCGGGGATAGGGGGTGGAGTTAAAATGGGCAAGAAAGGAAATATCAAAAATAAAAGAGTTAGAAGGAAAACATCAGGAATTGGAGAGTTTGATGGAAAACATCAGGAATGGGAGAGTTTGATGGAAAACATCCGGAATAGGAGAGTTAGATGGAAAACATCAAGAATGGGAGAGTTAGATGGAAAACATCTAGAATGAGAGAAGGAACTGCCCCCCAAAAATAGAGAATGCAAAAATTATAATAATAAAGGAAAGTTCTGAAGGAAACCATCAAAAGAGTGTGTATGTCTTTGTCCCTAACCCCCTTAGATAAAAAAAAAAAAATCTTAGTACACAACAATGACGTGGATTTCTTTCAAGCCTGTGCTGCTTGGATACTGGTCCCCTAGGCAGCAATAAGCCAGCATCTCAGCTTTCTTGGGTCCCCAGAAATGTCTATGCCCCCAGACAATAGGAAACAGTCTAAAGAGTAAGGCACCTCTATTCCTGCCTCACCAGCCATCCCTTCCTATTTCTTCACATTTTATAATAAAGAAAAGGGAGGACTGTTAGGAACCACCCACATTCCAGAACCAAGTGCCCCCTCCCAACTTGCCTTCAGAGACTCAGCACCAGCAGCCAGGTCATCACCAGCTGCCAAAGGCAACATGTGTACCCTTTATAAAGTCCCTGCCATCACAGCCTTCTCTCTCTCTCTCTCTCTCTCTCTCTCTCTCTCTCTCTCTCTCTCTCTCTCTCTCTCTCTCTCTCTCCCTCTCCCTCTCCCTCTCCCTCTCCCTCTCCCTCTCCCTCTCCCTCTCCCTCTCCCTCTCTCTCTCTCTCTCTCTCTCTCTCTCCCTCCCTCCCCCTTCCTCCCTTTCTCTTGTCCCCACTTAGAGGCAACCATTTGACCTCCCCCAATAACCTGTGTCTATGTGATGTCCATTGTGTGGTGTGATCTTTGCAGCATTCCTTGGTCCCAATCCACCAAGGTGCTCTCCCGCCATAAAACCCTAACACTGGAGACCCTCTCTCCTGCCATAAAACCCTAACACTGGAGACCCTCCCTCCTGCCATAAAACCCTAACACTGGAGACCCTCTCTCCCGCCATAAAACCCTAACACTGGAGACCCTCTCCATTTCCTTGACTTTTCAGTTTCTAGTGCCTGGCAGCCTTCCTAGCATAACTCAATAGATAGCAGACTGAGTGAATCACCGAATACAGGACAGATAAAGAAAGCATTCCACTCTGGTGCGAAATCAGGTCCTGCTATAATTCAGAAAGTGAACTATGGGAATGTGAGTCTGGGTTACCCCAGAGATCGGCCCGAGACAGGCAGAGACAGAATCAAGTGTGCTGCTGATTGGACACAGCTGTGCCTGAAGCACTTTAAGACTCTGATACTTGCAATTTGAAGCATCCTGACCTCTAGGGTGTCAGATGGGTGACAGAGTCATTGACAAATAAAGGAGCGGTTCCCCAACCTCACACAGGTGAGGGGAACCCTCAAAGGATGGGAAATAGATATGCTATGGACGCCCCCCCCAAGGTTTTACAGCTCTTTTATGCTGATTTGCTATGCAACAACTTGGTGGCAGAAGTCAACTATTACACAGATGCACACACACACATGCCCTCAGTAACACAAACAAACACAAAGTGCAAACACACAGCCACACACATCTCACACATGGCAGCTGGAAGCTGACTCACCCACCTTGGCTTTCCAGGCTCTGCCATTCCTGGTTGCTGCTTGAGGAAAGTGGATGTCAGGTCCAAAGGACGCTCCATCTCCCAAATTCTGGGTGTTAGACAAAAGCCAGCATCCCCCAGGGACTTGTGAAGACAGTCCTCCTCTACCAAAAGAAGCCATTTCTTTATCATTGGCAGAAAGGACAGATGGCTTCCCGTGGTCTCCAGTCTCCCTCAGTATCACAGTGCCTGCTACTCATTTCAGAGTCCATGCTGGCATTCCGGCTCTTCTCACCTCCTCCCCTTTCCTAACTTTCTCCTGCTCATGGCCTTGATGGGCCTGAAGCCTTGAGTTTTATCCCAGCACTGTACAAACTGGGCAATGAAGTGCACACCTGCGAGCCCAGCGCTTGAGAGGCTAAGGCAGGACAATCAGGGTTTAATGTTTGCCCGGCCCTCGGGGTCAGTCGACAGGGACCCTGAGGGAGGGAGAGGAGACAAGGCAGTATTCTGATCAAGTATCATATATTGAATATAACCACAGGGTTTAACTAGTAGAGAAATGAGGGAATGGCCAAAGGGAGGATGTGAGGGAGGCAGAATGTCCTTCCAAGCAGGATGCAGCTGTTCTGCTATAAGATAAGTTGCTGTATGATGAGCCTGCAGCTGGGGCTCTTTCAGGGTCAGGCTGCATCATATGTTTAAGAAGAGAGCAGTCATAGGGGGATGGGAAATCACCAGTATGTTAGTATCTAAGAGAGTAGCAGGAAAGATGGCTGTTAAGATGCTAACTTCTCTCTGGGGTTCCCCACAAATGCCTTCCTTGGCTCTGTGGTGAGGCCAGCCTGAGCTACATGAGACCCTGTCAAGAACAGGAAAGCATGGGGGTGGGGATCGAAAACCAGAGGACAAAACAAACCACATAAGACTCCTATGATGGAAGGAGCACAGGTCCCCTGACTGTGACAGGCTAAGCACAGGTCCCCTTGGCCATGACAGACTGAATTCCAGCCCCTCTGGTCAGCTGCCCAAGGAGTCCAGGCTATGGCTGTCAAATACCATCTGTGATGATCTGGAGTCTGATCACCATACAGATTATTCCCTCCAGCCTTCTGTGCAGCACAGACTCCCCAGGGCTCTGTGTAAGTGAGTGGCTGTGGATGTGTACTCCATGGGCAATCCAGATAGCTGGCTGTGGTTTGCTGCCTCCTGCTGTGGACCTGTGGCCTTCAGTTTGCTATAATCCTCAGCACTCCACATTGCCCAGCGTGCTCCCTCACCTGTAACACTGTAGACCCACACGGATATGGTTTTATTTGAATTTGCAGCACCTGCATCACCTATCAATGGGTGGGGTTCTTTGCTTCTATCAGAACTCACAAGTAAGTGAGGAGAGGCTCTTTTGGCATTGGCAGACATGGACCCTTGTGTGTCAAAGGCTTATGGGTGGGGCTGACTGACTCAGAGGCTTACAACTCCAAGTCCTGATAACTGGGGGCTTGTGGCTCCAGGCTCTAGTGCCAGAGACTTGTGGCTCCAGGTGCCCAGGTTAGAGGCTTATTGCTTTAGCTTGGGTTACCAAAGGCCCAGCATTCCACAGCTAGCGTAATTTTTGAATTTTTCACAGCAGCAGTCAGCATCAACGAGTGCCACAGATCCCTAGTCTCAGGGTCACAGGAGAACCTGGGATGAAATTGATGCTATAAAGGAACTACTAATACTTGTGCTTATGAAATATTAGTGTCTTAGGGTTTCTATTGCTGTGATGAAACACCATGTCCACAAGCAGCTCAGAGAGGAAAGGGATTAGTAGGCTTACGTGTCCACATCATACATAGTTCATCACTGGAATACAGACAGGGAAGGAACCTGGAGGCAGGGGCTGATGCAGAGGCCACCGAGGAAGCTGCTTACTGGCTTGCTCTACTTGACTTGCTCAGATTGCTTTCTTATAGAACCCAGAACCACCAGACCAGGGGTGACACCATCCATGGAAGCTGAGCCATCCCACATCAGTCACTGTTATGAGCAGTTTTTCCACCAGCCTGGTCCAGAGGTGCATCAGCCCCAAATAACACACAGAAATGCTATTAGATATAAAGCTGTTGACCTATTACTTGCGTTTCTTATTGGCTAGCTCTGTCTTAAATATTAACCCATTTCTATTAATCCAAGTGTTTCCACGAGGTCTTATCTTACCAGAGAGAGGGTCTGGACTTCTTCCTGCAAGTTTCTACATCTTGACTCTCCTACTGTTAGGATGGAAAAATTTAGCCTAATTCCCCAGAAAACCCAGGAAGCTGGGAGTCTTAAATCCCAAGCTGATGGTCACCTACTTTAATGTTTACGGTAGTGAATGAACACCCAGAAGCCTGTGCAAAAGCAGACATCCTGGGCTAAGGGCGGGGTTGGATACTTTAAAGTAATTGGTCTGCACTGGATGCTACGAGGTGATTGGTTCATGATGCGCGGGCTTTGCTGTAATCCTATAAAAGCTGTCTCAATTCTGTGCTAGGGGTCGTTGCTAAGCCCTCTACCATGGTGACGGCCCCAGTATACAGGAATATAAAGGACCTTATGCGTTTGCATCAAGACCGCTTCTCGTGAGTGATTTGGGGGGGGGTGCCTTTCCTGAGTGGGAGCGCGAGGGACCACGCTCTCACAGGTCTTACACTACTACATCTCCCAGAATCCTCCTTGTCTCCTAGTCCCACCTATCTTGCTTTCCTATTTGCCAATAGTGCTTTATTCATTAACCAATAAGAGAAACATATTTTCAGAATGACATCTTCCATCAAATCACTAATTAAGAAAATCCTCTACAGGGTTGTGTACAGCCCAATCATATGGAGGCATTTCTTTTTCAGCTGGGGTTCCTCCTTGCAGATGACTCTAGCTTGTGTCAAGTGCATGTAAAATTAGCCAGCACAACTAGGTTATACAAGGTAGACTTAACTAAGGGAGCATGCTTTCAGTATGCCTGGAGGAGAAACCCCGTACTAACAGGTTTGTTAGAAACAGTTTTGTGCCATAATTGAAGTTTATGCTTATTGAGAAACATTTCTGGTAAGGCTACACTTGAGAGACAGAGGCAGGAAGATTTCTGAGTTTGAGACCAGCCTGGTCTACAGAGCAAGTTTCAGGACGGCCAGGGCTACACAGAGAAACCCTGTCTGGAAAAATAAAGTAAAATATAACAAAAATAGATCCATGGCAGCCCCAGCTACCAGGCAGCAACACCTTATCCTGCCAACCATCCCCAACCACTGGCTCCACTGGACCTACCTGTACCTGGAGGGACAGACCTCCATCCAGTAACTGATGAAAATGTAAGGATGGAAAAATACAGCCTAACTCTCCAATGACCCAGGAAGCTAGAAGTTTAAAAATACTATCTAAAAAGCCCCAAATACCTAAAATTCCAGAACCTGTCCTCTGCCTGTAAATAGGTGAAAGGTCTAGGAGCAAATGCAGACCTCCGGGGCTATAGAAAACTGATTGGTCTGTAAAGTGCGGGCTTGGATGATTTAAAATGACTGGTCTAAAAACTATAAAATGGTTTAAATTGATTGACTAGCACCTCGCAGGCTCTTGATGCTACGAGACAGTGGTTTCCGATGTTCAGGCTTTGTTGTTAACCCTATAAAAGCTGTCTCAATTCTGTACTCGGGGTCCTCAGTCCTCTACCCCTGCGTGGTGTATGACTGTGGACCCCAGTGCACTTGGAATATAAAAGACCTCATGCAGTTTGCATCAAGACCGCTTCTTGTGAGTGATTTGGGGTGTCACCTTTCCTGAGTCAGAGCGTGAAGGTCCACACTCTGCAGGTCTTTCAGAAGCAGATGCAGTGACCCACAGCCAAGCAGTGGGCTGAGCTGCTGGAGCTCAGTTGAAGAGAGGGAGGAAGGGTCATATGAGCAAGGGGTGGGGGTCAAGAGCATGATGGGAAAAAAATCACAGAGTCAGCTGACCTGAACTAGTGGGAACTCATGAACTCTGGGTGACAACTGGGGATCCTGCATGGGACTGAACTGGACCCTCTGAATGTGGGTGACAGTTGTGTGGCTTGATCTGTTTTGGGGGGTGGTCCTGGCAGTGGGGCCAGAACTTACCCTGGGTGTATGAACTGGCTTTTTGGAGCCTATTCCCTACGGTGGGATACCTTGTTCAGCCTGGATGCAGGGGGAGGGGCTAGGTCTTGCCTTCACTTGGAATACAAGACTTTGTTGACTCCCCTAGGAGGGCTTAGCCCCTTGCAGAAGTGGATGTGGGGGGGGGGAGAGGAAGGAGAAGGGGAGAGAGTGGGAACTGGGGCTGGTATGTAAAATGAAAAAAAAATTTAAATAAAAAAGGGAAAATCTTTCCAATGTATTTCTTAGGGAAAATAACGAAAAAATAAAATAAATCAAAAAAGAAAGAAGTTTGTTCACCAAGAATGTTGCAATTAGGCTCCATTCCCATAACAAAAGGAGACAAGCCTGACTTAAAACTGAGCATTAGATCTATTCTCATATCAAAGGACATCCCTCTGACAGCTCCTCACATCTCTTGTCTGCTATCAGGTCCAATCAGGTTCTCTTATGGGAAAATATTTGTATGAATAACACTATCATACTTGGGAAGTAACTCTGGCATCTTGTTCAAGCTGTTGGAAGTGTGACTTGAGGTTGGGACATGAAAGACTTAGGATGACAATATGTGGAATGTATATATGCCTGAGGCCTCCATAAACTGGTAAATCTTTCTGTTTGGGGCAGGCTTCCTTTGGTGTGTTAGCCAGAATCGGTTATTAAAGGGATTTTCCCTTTATTCATCTCTAAGTGCTTGGAGTGATTACTCACCAGGAGAGCACATTTATTCTATAACATCAGGTGTCAGTCACTCAGCTTCCCATAGTGCTGAGGCCCTCTTTGTCCTTAAGCCTTGGCAGCTCCCAGGAACCCTTCAGAGATGCACATAGTCCCCGTGACCTTAGCTTTTCATGGCCTTCTCTGTATGTCCTCTGGCCTTTGCCATCTCCCCTGCCTCTTCCCCAGCACCTCTGAATTTCTGAGGAAGGGCTCCTCACCCCACTCTGAGGAAGAACAAGGATGTCTGCCCTCAGCAGCCACAGCAGGATGACGGGAACAAGGCCTCCTGGGACAGGAGCCCTGGCTTCCCCACAGCAATCCTCATGGCTGTTCTTATCTCAGAGTGATCCTGAGACATCCAAGACAGCCAGCCCGTGCTCAGGGCGATCCAGCCACTTGCCAGAGAAGTGATGACTCAGTTAAGGGCTCCTCTGGCAGGCTTCAAGGGATGAGGGAAGGGCTAGTCTGCTGCCACCCGCAGGCCTGAAGGGCCCTGCTCTGAACTACAGAAACAACAACACAAAGCCCCCATGACAGAGTGCTTCTAATAAAAACTTAAAGAAATGCCATACCAAAATGAACCGTGACTACATCTTTGAACAATAACGATGCTTAATTGTGCCAAGTCCCTGCCTCAGTGCCCAAGGGGGGCAGTCCCTCTGCCTGTCTCACTTTGTCTATGTTCTCATTGTGCGTATGACTCCAGGACATTCCCTCAGCTGGCTTCATAGATGACTACAAGGAAGGTGACAGCCCTCATTGGTTGTCACTGAGCATTGGCCATGAACAGGGCAGAGTCCTGGACTTTTACTCTGAACAGTATGCTGGAGCAAAGAAGAAAATACAAGAGAGTTTTGATTTGCTTGTTTGTTTTTTCAGAGCTGAGGACTGAACCCAGGGCCTTGAGCTTGCTAGGCAATCACCCTGCCACCCAGCCAAATCCTCAACCTCAAAAAGAAAGGTTTTAAAAGTTCCCATTCACACGTCTTCATTCTAGTGTGGAGACACAATGAATAATCAGATCTATACTGTGTCCTGTAGGTTTGCATGCTTTCTCAGGAAGGCAAATAAGCCCCGCCTCCCCTCCACCCCTCCCCTGTTGTGCGTGCATATACAATCTGGTCCACACTTCATCCTTTCAGGTGACTTTCTCCTTTTCTCCATCAAGGAAATTAATAGTGACAGAATATGCACCAGCTGGTTATCATTCCAGAACAAATTACTACAAACCTAATGACTTAAAGCAAAATCAATCCCCTTATGGTGTATGTTCCTGGCAAAGGTTGAGATCAGGGTGTCAACCAGGAGGACTTGCCAGCCCGGCAGGGTTGGGGAAGGAGGCCTCGGCACACTGTGGTCTTGGCTGAGGTTCAGTCCTTCATGGGCAGCTGATCTAAGGCCCTCAGTTCCCCACTGGCTAGGGCCTGGAGGCATCCACACTATGCGATTCAGTAGATACTTGCCCTGGGTGGGTGGGGCTTCCACAGGGCATCTCTTGCTACGGAAAGTGGTTTGATCAGAACGAATGGCTAAGTGATCAGGAGACCAAGAGTAAGGCTGACACTGCCAGCTTTTACAACCAGGTTGTAAGTGGCAGTTTGTCAGCTTCCGTTTTGTAGAAGCCTATCACTAGATCCTGACTACTGGCAGGGAACCCAGAGAAGTGGACGGCCCTGGGACACGAATGCCAAGGGGCAGAGACCATTGGGGTGCCTTCAAAAGCTGCTTCCTCCTTGAGAGGGTCGAATGTAGAAGGAGGTATCAGACAGGGTATCAGGCAGGCACACAACCATCCCCACAGCAAGTGTGGGGCCATGAAGACCAAAGACAGCTAGGCCATTCCAGTCACACAGCTTCCGTGGACAGTCTCACAGGAGTGGACAGCAATGTGGACAGTCTCACAGGAGTGGACCAGCACTTGCTGAAATGATGCTGACAGTTCCACAGAGAAAGAATGAGCTATCACCTGGGACTGGCCAGCAGGTAGTCACTGGAGAACGGTGGCGTGGTAGGACAGTTGAAAGTGCCACACCAGGCGCTCCTTTTCCCAGTAACTGCTTGTTTGAATCCCAAATGTGCCTCCCCACCCCCCACCCCCGGCTCACATCTGAACGCCCAGCTTCCAGTTGCTGGCTATTTGAAGGCTGTGAGACTGGAGGTGGAAGTAGTTTGTAAGGGGCCTTTGAAGTCATTCCCACCATGCCTTCTGACCCAGAGCTCACTGCTTGCCGTCTGTCACAATCTGAGGTGTCTCTGACATTGGTTTCTTGGCAGTATGAACTCTACCATGTCTTTCCTGCTGCACTGAGCTGTAATCCCCCTAAATCCATGAGCCAAACTAACCTTCTCTCCTGTCAAGCCATCTCTCTTGGCCTCAATTTTCTTGTCCCCCAAATGGGGATAGATTGTAGTAATTCCTACCTCCTTAGGTTATGGTGGGGTTAACAGGGAGGTAAAACACCAACAATGTCATGTAATTATCAAAATAATTTCACTCTGTTTTAAATTTTCAGTCCAGTTATTAATGCTGTACAATTTGATCTAAAACTCTGCAGCTTAAGCAACTTTCTTTCTTTCTTTCTTCCTTCCTTTCTTTCTTTTGATTTTTTGAGACAGGGTTTCTTTTATAGCCCTGGCTGTCCTGAAACCTACTCTGTAGACCAGGCTGTCCTCAGACTCAGAGATCCACCTGACTCTGACTCCTGAGGGCTGGGATTAAAGACCTGCACTGCCACCACTGTCCTGCTAAACAACCATTTGTGCACAGGATTTGGGACCCTTGGATCCAATCTGACACCACTTCATGGTATCTAAGTCTAAGGACTCCTGGGGGCTGGGGTCATCTCACAGAGCATAGGTTCAAGATGAGCAGAAGCCATGACTATATGTTGAGGCTATCTATAAGTCACCCTTGTTATCGTGGGTTTTTTCACAGCATGGCTGGTAGCTTTTTGAGACAGAGTCTCCCTAAGTGTCCCCAGTTGCCCTCAAACTCATAGTCCTCCTGCTTCCCAGTTACCAGCGTTATGGGTGTGTGCCACTATGTCCAGTTAGTGAGAGCCACCTGGAGACTCAGTGTCCCAGTGTCCCAGTGTCATGGCCCAGCAGTCACATAGCTTGCTACTCTGTGCAATCTCTTGAAGTACATACACAAGAGAGAGCATGAAGAACTTGGGGGCATGTTTTCAAACTGCCCTCACCACCACTCCTCTCTGACTATAAAGGGCTCTGCCTCAGAGGGTCTTGTCCAGACCATCTTTTTGCAAGATACGTGTCTGTGCCCACGGCACTTGGATGGGCTTGGAGAAAGTACATGTGTCTACTTGGGAGGCTGGGTTAGTGTGAGCGCATGCGTGTGAAAGCCTGGGTTAGTGTGAATACATGAGTGAGTGTGAAAGGCTGGGGAAGGCTGTGCTCACTTGGGTGCTGAGCCTGCACGTGGTCTTGGAGCGAGCATTAGTGACATTGTCCCCAGCCTAGGTGCAGAGCCAGCTGCCCCCTGATTCCACATGGATGCCCACAGCCATACAGCAGCAAGCACAGAACTCGATCTCCCTGCCCAGCCGCGCAGCACCCCCTTCCAGTGTGTGTCCCTCTGGTTTGCCCACATGTCTCTACCCCAGCTATCGTCTGAGCCCAAGCAGCCCCACGTCTCCGGCAGCTGCCCAGCTCCCAGCCTTGCCCGCGTACCCATCAGAACTCTTAGTTGTCACCTTCAACTGGGTGGGATCAAACTCCTCGTCCCTGGACTGCATATACTCAGGTAGAGCACTGCCTAGCACGCAGGCCTTAAATGCAGCTCCAGCACCCTCCCCCACACTCTTCATCAGCCTCCATGTCTTGAGGTTACCCCTTCCCTGGCCCGTCCTCTCCATGTGACCTCTCAAACTCTCAGGTTCCAGACCCTCAGCCTTCACCGTGGTGCTCCTTTCTTACCCATGGGCTCCTTTGCTGTTCCCTGGGCCTGGCCCATCAGGTCCCAGCTGATATTTCCCCTGCTTAGACCCACCCAGCTGTCCCCAACTGCCTGGCCCAGCGCCCAGTCTCATGGTGTGCCACCCTTCCTTACGCAGCTGGCTCTTCAGTTCATTCTCTTCAGCCTTTACAAAGGAGGCTCCTAAGGAAAAGGAGCTTGTCTGCCTTGTTTCCCCGGCCACGCAGAATCTAAACTAGTGTTCCTGTGGCTTGCAGGTGCCCAGACCTCCAAGAGAATGCCTGGGATATCAGAGGTGCGCGGTGTGGGGAGTGTACACATGGGAGAGGCCCCACACAGTGTGTGTGTGTGTGTGTGTGTGTGTGTGTGTGTGTGTGTGTGTGTGTGTGTGTGTGTGTTTTAC